>CM037788.1:63454160-63504160 GCA_021229015.1 Solen grandis | reverse complement strand
GTCTTTAAAACAATTTACACTTACGTTTCACTTCATTCTTCATTGGTTGGTTACTTCCTTAATCTATTCCACGTAACATACTAATTTGATAGGGATTGTTTAACTACACATGCATGACTCATCTGTATACACGTGTAACAACATTAAATAAGCCGAAAAATACGTAGACCTACATCTATATGACCTAACAGAAGGTGGACCTCTCTTGTCTGGAGCTGGCAAGCCTCAGAAGCGTGAAGGTGACGGTGGTTGTACGACCCCGTGGGGAGACGATCTTTGTGGATCAGCCCGGGGTCAGCCAGTACCTGGCTTACGATAGACACGTCAAACTGTTCATGCCGAGGGAGACCTACAACAAACGGACGGAGATCCGGGTCACGGTGAGCACATTTTAGCGAGCAAGCATCACCTCGGTAGTTTTTTCTTGTGCAATCTGGACTATAACTTGTGACTTATATTATATAGCCGATTTTCCTTTTACATAATTTCCGCCGTCAACATGTGTGATTTAAAATTAAAGGAAAAACACAGATCATTATATATTATTTAAATTAACCAAGAGAAAAAGATAGCTAAATTGAAAGTATGTAGTGATAGAAGGTAAAATCAACAAGACATCAGCGCCGAAAAGAAATGTAGTCCCACAATGAATTCCGGACGAGTCAATTCATTCATAAGACACTTTGGTTGAAGTTAAATATCAGTGCAAACACCTTCAGTGTCGTTATTGTTATAAGTTCGTTTATAAATTCACATAAAACACCCATATTAATTCATGATAATTTTCTAGTAAGAACCTTATTAAAACATTAAATACTTCCGGTAACAGAAAGTGTTGATTGGTTTACTTACATGCGGTAACAGAAAGTGTTGATTGGTTTACTCACATCTGGTTATAGAAAGTGTTGATTGGTTTACTTACAGACAAAGACCGTTCCACTGGAGATCTTCCCCTCTGTGTCTGGAAAGGATGGCGAGCCAGTGAAGGAAATCCTATCTACAAGTTCACTTATCACCATCAACTGTCAGAAACCTACGGGGAAGGATATAGAGGTCGACCTCTTAAGGAAACATGGTACTACTGGCATGCATCTCTTCTGACCAGAAAACGCATATCTATGCTATTCACTGCCATATAAGACATTGCAAATACTTACTTTCTGACCTCTTTTAAAAGCCTTGATGATATTGGCATTTGGTGCCGTTTGTTCTATGTCTATTAATCGATCAAAGTGGGTGTAGTTAAATATCAATGCAAACACTTTCAATTTCGTTACTTTTATAAGTGCGTTGTATTCATGTATTTTTTTCTTCTTTAGAAAACCGGGTGGTATTCATATTCATTGCCAAAAGTAACATTCCATAAAGCAAAAGCATGCCTTCCGATTTCACTGCAGAGTCTGGTATTATAAACATCCATTGTCATAAAAGAAATGCCTCTTTTTCAAAACGTGCCTTTCTCCCGAAAATAAATAAAGCTCTTCAACATAACGACTTACTTAGTACGATTTCATGTTATTTCCCTTTTAGGAAGTGATAAAGTTTTATTTCAAATTCCATTTGGCTTGTAGGCCCATGAGGATACAACATATATTTACACAACATTTAGAGCAATGTTGTGCATTATTGAAATAATAAGAAATCAGTGAAATCTAATATTATATATTCTGTTTTTCCTTTCATCAAAGGCATAATGAACAAATACGCCAAGTTTTTTTAACTATAACTGCATCAACAGTATTATAAAGAGATATTAATTGAAAGGTCCATTATGCTTCTAAAAGCAGTGTATATTCTTCGGACAGAAAAGCAGATTTGTTACAAGTTGCAATCTGTACGTACTCGTTGACGACAACGTTACTGAATTTTATAAATAAGAAGAATATTTTACGAAAAAACATTCACTTGTTTACAAAAATAACCGATCTGCATATTTCGCATATCCTCGTCAATTATCCATAAACATTCTGTAAGTCTCCGATACCGAATCACGAGTGCATTAATTAATGACGTAGCAGATAAACAAATTGTGATTCGACGAGGGTTTTTCAAATTCAAATTATTCTGATTAAAGACTGTCTTCGGGAATACTCGCCAATGTTATATGTAAACACTGATAGCATTTTGACATTCATCCAATATAAATGTACTAAACTGCGTGATTTGGTCAACATTTTCAGTGCGTTTGGCTGTTATTTTACAGAGATATTTTGCACATTATGTACCTTTTTTAATCTACAATATGTCAGTGTTGTTTTATATTTTCTTTCTCGTGGAAATTGAATCATTATGAAATATAATATAAACATATATGGTCTCATCTAGTAGTGGTTATCTACATATTTTTTCTGATACTATTCTAAAAGAAAATGAAACATCTTGTAACATACTGCAAAAATGCATTATCTATAAACAATAGGCAAATCAATAGGTTAACACCATCTGCCAACTTGTATCGTCAGTTTATGGGATGATAATCTTAATCTTATTAAGGATGTAAATATTTGATGAATTCAATACATTGAGGTAGAACTTGTAACCAAAATTTGCTTTATTAACATAAAATAATACACGAGTCGAATTTTGATGTTGCACTATTATAATTTTGAATAAACTGATCACTCGATCTCTGTCTTACTAAACTAAAAATATTTCATAATTTCCTATACTTTGAAACAACCAGGCTTCATAAAGACCTTGGGAATATGATAAATAATTCAAAAAGACGTCCACTTGTCAACATTGCTATGAATTTTCGTTTCCCTTAAAATCATATTGTGAATAATCTTACATATTTTTTTTCATTTATACTAAGAACTTTAACATCTATCTTTAATATCTATCAGTCATACAAGACACATTCCAAGGCCATTATAATTCTTCATAATGTAATTGATAGGATTACAAAGTTTTCTTCAATGTAATGATTACTTCAGTTGACTTAGAAATGGTTCATTTCAACAGATGAAGGCTCTAAGATTTCGAAAGGCCAGCCGTTTCACTTGTTCCGTGGGAAAGAAAATGTATGGAAAGTTGCCAACGCTAAATACAAAAACAAACAGAAGGCCGTGTCAGTTCACCTTCCATCGTCACGTGACATATACAAGTAGGTGGAGTTTGTTACGTTGTTGAGATTGGGAGAGTTTCGGTCAGAACGTTTCACATAATTTAAAATTTTAGGTACATTATGAAAGTAGACTCAAACTGTTCAGCAGTGCTTAATGTCATTAACATTCTCCTTAATTCAGTATTGAAGAACTGGCTCATAAAAGCGTATTCGTAACGACATAAATATTATATACATGGCATCAAAATACGTGGCATTTGGTATTTCCACAGTATGTAACTGTTATGAACTATCAAAACAGATACACACATGGCTTGTATAGACACGGAAAGTGAATATGATACCAACACTGAAAAATGATGATATACGTAGTAGAGATATTCCTTATTAGCATATTTATATTCAAATAAATATGATAACATCATTTACCTCCTATTATATGTTCTCGATGCTACGTAAATTCGTTTAAAAGATATCGGGAAAGGAATATTTCTGTAGTAAAAAATGACTTGATTAGACTTGACTATTTGAGTTTACCTTCGCTTCGACAGTATTTCAGTCATATAGCGACGTCCAGATAATTACAGGTGGAGGAAGACCCCGAATGCACGGAGGCATCCGGGTAGTATCACCGACCTACCGCAAGCCAGCTGGAAGACTTCCTCGCAGGAAAATCCGTCAGCGACTTTACCCTCTCGGCCAATGAGGTCCCAGTAAAAAAAGTGCTGATCCAACTATATCATCTTGTAGCAAACATAAGAAAGTAGAACAACTTGTACATCTTACTTCTTAAACGCGTAAGAGTTCCAGAAAACTTAAGAAACACTACCAAAGGTCTTAAAGAAGTACATGTATGTGTTTGTAAAGATACCAATATAAAAGATATCCATGTCTTGAACTTATGACACGAAAATATAATAGAAAAAAACATATTGTAATCAATCTGTTTTACAATTTGTCCTACTTAATTGTCCAATGAAATGCTTGTATTTAGTTCAAAGTTTGACAAATATAGTGCATAAAATTATCAGTGAGGTTTTGATATGGAGAAGATATGAGTGTATGATGCCTACGTGATCTTAGGACAGTCATTATAGGAGGAGCCTGTTGCTGCAGCGACTGTTTATATGGTGTTTTGCATGTTACCTTATAAAATGTATCCAGTGATTCTTACTCTTAACCATACTTAAAACATTACATGTACTGTTAATCAAACAGGAGGCGGTTCCCATATACAAGGTCAAAGGCAAAAATCTATGGCGTACGTGACAAAGTAAATATATTAGTTTATGTTTTGAATTTATGAATTTGTCGCTTGCGATAAATTCCATAAAATTTAAAATATAAACGTAAACAATTTTAATTTTTAAAAAAACGGAATATGCTGTGTATTTCTTAAAGCTTAAAAGAATTAAACTTGATAAAGCTATATTTTGTTGTACCTACTCACTTTACGTTTTCAGAATTTTAGATCTGCATTCGTCATTTATATAATTAAAAAGATATCATATATTTCAGCGTTATAGAAATTGTAATGTCGGAACATTCAACACCGGAAATGGCAATCGAGACCGCAAGACACATGTTCGACCTGGCGACAAAGACTGTGGTTAGTGTGTTGGTCAAGCAGAAAACATTTGACCCTACAGCTGCTGTGTTCCAATGTGTGAGGTAGGACCAGCTTAACAGCGTGACGTCAGAACTCTCAGACCTTGGGTATGAATACGGTATGGTACCTGAACTGGTTCTAATCACAGGGTTTCGGCACGGAAGGTGGGTCATATATCACTATGTATATTACAAGAGATACTACTCCCGATTGACCATGATTCATACCCCCTCGAAATACGCTTGAGATAGCTGTATAAATGTAAAAACAACATTAATGACTGAGATATTGGCATTTTTAAGGAGGGTATGTATCATGGTCAATCGGGTGTCGTATCCCTTGAATTATATGATTATGACCCACCTTCTGCGCAAAAAAAAAAAAAAAAAAAAAAAAAAAACAGAATTTTTGTTGAGAATTAGATAAAAGAGCGACATATGTATTATCAGTCTTATATAGTTAGCAAAATGTATACCATACAAAGCTTACCAAGCACCAAGAATAATCAAGTAAGTTGTTTTATGTTATAGTTACAATATTGTTATGAAAAGTTGTTATACTTTTTCAATTAGTGATTGTTAAATGATATAGACAAGTGTCCGTGTTGCTTAGAATTTGAAAGATGAACATTGGAAATAGAGATTTGGATAGAATGTGCATTTTTTAAAATTGCCTAAAAGCTAACGATGCAAGTTGGGATGGGATTAATATCATCTGTGAAGAGGACAGGTCGCCAATCCATTCATGTCCAACAAACATGGTCCATGGTCCACTCATTATGCGCCTGCCAATGGCCCCGAGGCAGGGTAAGGTAATGCGTATACATGCTTTACTCTCGTGCAAACTTGTACGGATTGTTTGCATGGAAACACTGACCTCATTAAACGTTCTCTGCGAGCTCAGGTAATTACAAATGTGTCTTCAGCTGCAGAGGTTGCCCTTTTTCTGTCACCACATGCCACCTGACTGGTGTGCCATACATTTGAAACCTTTCCCAGGATCGCGTGATTACAGGATGGTGCATACCAAGGGCCCCGCCAACCTGATGATGGGTAGACCCTTGCTCCACCATCCAAGCTGCCCGCCACATTTCTACTTCTGATAAATCTCTTTTCACATTTGAATTAGCCATATTCCATTATAAAACTTCAGCTTAAAGTGATGATTGTATACTCTATATATACCGGGTACATGTATACATAATTTCCGTGACTTTCCCGAAATCTTTGCCTATCATAAAAGCGTATGTGTACACTGGGGACCATTGCAATACATAAACAATTTATCATATTAAAAGGAAAAAAATACATGAATGAATCAAATATATAGATATATCCACTATGTAATGAATATGATTTAAGTACTTACTTAAATCAATGTAGGTTAAAAAGCTTATTGTGTTATTATGTTGCAGGAGGCGGGGTAAGTCGCATGTTTTATATGCAAGACGGAGATCTGCTTCATATTGGTTCTTCAGGAAACGTGAAAATAAAGAACAGCCCAAATCACGAGGTAAAGCATTGTTTTTTGTGGACAATAATGTTAGGTTGGCAATAAACAATGATTCAGAACAAGACCAATAATTTTTATAATAATTATTATGATAATGAAATGGATTTTAAATAGAAATAAAATACAAAACTAAAATGTTTCATCTTGACGTCAGTCTTTAGGGAAAACGGCTAAAGTAGATGAAGTTCGTTTACAATAGATGCAAGTTTATAAATACATTAATATACTTACGGAATAAAATACGGACTAATACATTATTTTCGTTTTCGTCATAGGATAGTGTGGTTCCCTTCTCATCCTTAATCCACAAAGTAAGACGTTTCCTAACACTGCACGTTGTGGACAAATACAAGCAAAAAGATCTGCCTACCTACGTTGGCAATTTACTCTGTACCATCAAACCACGTTATTCGCCCCTGAGAGCATCAGAAAAGCCGCCAGACATCGTTACAGTGGGGGTACAGCTGATCATTCCGCATGTAAGAAAACTTGAGGACCTACATTTTATTTCGCTTGTGGTCACGTTGTAGCTAAGCAAGTGTAAAACGATCAAGTTTTCTTTTTTCTTTTCACGATTTCTTATATAAATCTCTTCGTGTCTTAGAATGTACTTGAAGGCGGTTGTCATAATTAATTTGGTATCACATTCGCAGCTCTAAAAAAGTAGAGAGAGAGGGGGGGACCAGTAGTTTACTTGACTATAATTACAGGTAAACACGAGTAAGTTAGAGAGGAATGTCTCTAGTCAATGACTAATCCCACGGTTATACGTATTTGCAGCTGAATTATATATTATGAATAAAGATCCGCTGTGGGGACTATTATATGTAAGTTATTTTTCTCAACTCTTGGCATTATAAAATGATGCTTTTCAAAGTGTCGATTCGAAACTTAATGACACATATTTACAGGAAGAGAAACAAAAGGCTCAAACCCACTTAATTCATACCTGTCGGATTTCCTTATACATGTAAGTACTGAACGTTCAATTTCCTGGTACAAGTAACTCAACCTTCAGACCCGCAACGTGTTATCATTATTTGCATGGATATATTTCTTATTTTACTTTAACATTTTAACATGGCAATATTTATACTTTTATTTATTTTATGATTGTGTTAGAGGCATCACAAATTCCGCATTTGTCCATGCGTCATTCTTTGGGCTTTCTTTTATATCACTTAGGTACATCAACCTTATGTGTGAAATTGACAGGACTTTTATAATTATGCTCAGTATCGGTACTCTCCAAAGTTGTGTCCGCCAAACTGACCAGCCAGACAACAGTCCCATGGATGACCGTGTTATACCAACTAGATAATAAAAGGAAAATTGACCGTATAGAAAGGCAGGCGCGGAACAAGTGTGACCCTAGAAATGAGATGGACCTCTGCGATACGATCATAAAAGACTGGATGAAAAGTCAACCGAAGAGCAACGACAAGGTATATTTTTCTAAAGTATCATTCAAACCTATGTAAGCGGTTTCGTATTAAAAAAAACAACCCGTTGTATACATCTTTCTACTTGATATAACAGGTTTATTTTACAGGTAACACAGTAATGAAAATTTAACACTTCCTTATTGTTCCTTCCCATGGGAAGGAACATCTATAGTCATACATTTCAACTTGGACTAAGACCACAAATACCTGCCCTTGGTTACCCTGTATCCGGATGTGCCTACACAGAAAATAGTGACCCTATTTAATGCTGAATTAAGGTGAGTTTTTGACTGAAAGACATGCAATAAAGGATCAAATTCTATAGAACACAGTTAAAATAGTCATAAAATGCCCAATTTAAAGGCCTTATTGCACCACAACCTTAAAATTTGAGCATTACTGAGAGGGGAATTTTTGAGAAAATTGGTGTGAAATGGCCGACCGGTGCACTAAATTCATACGTATGTTATTTAAGCTTAAATAGGTCAAAAAGTAGTCGGGTGACCCCATGTTTAAAATGTACAGAATTATTTCTCTTGAATAGATCTATCTAATGAGGGTAAGTTTGGATGTCAATTTCCCTTACAGAAATTGTCATTTGCATATATGCTTATATAGAACATATAGTAAAATTAATTGTGGTCTTAGTCCACTTGACAGTTTCAGATTCGCTTCCTGCGGAGATGTTATCCCGCTTAGTATCTGATTTGCCTCATGATACCTACGATGAGACGGGATCCAATCGGAAGTGACGTGATAGCAGAAACCGCCATTTATCCGCCATTTTATTTCACGTGATGTCCGCCATTTAACCGCCATTTTATCGGCCATTTTAGTCAGTCTAGCAGGTGCGCGTTGGTTTAAATTACGGCTTCGTGTTGTCCCGTCTAAGAAAATACGATGTCAGCCTAAATTAAACTTAGCCCTATTTAAGTCCTTGAATTTCTTGCTTCATTTCCTGTGCTACCATGATTTAAAGAAAAAAGAAGAACTTAAGAAAGGTTTGACTTGGAGAGAAATGTTTAACCACCAATACAGTTTGTCCTTTTCGTACTCTAAGGTTATCCATTCCATATGCAAATGCTGAAAAACAGCTTTCACTTCATACTTCATAGTTTAGAAATGCCCTGGAAGGAACTTTTGGTAGGCTAAAACTTGTCAATTTATGAATGATACTTTGGCAATATTATTTGAAACAACTACATAAGAAGCAAGCGTATGTTTATTTTTAGATCACAATTTCCCATAATTTACAAAATTTTACTCGCCCTTCAGGGGAGGTAACTACTGCGGAGGAATTGTGCAGTTTATTGTGCGGATCTGGAAACAATAATCAGATATAGGCGATTTATGATCTTTCGGTTTCGCTAGGTTACAAACGAATTGTCTTTTCTTTAAAAACATCAGCAAGTGCATAATATTTAACGGAAGTTGGTAGATTAGTTTTTTTGAGTTTGGTAAATTAAGTCCGTTTTGTTATATTGCCTTCATAATACCTACCCTTATCTTGGTATTTATAAACATTTTTCTAACGTATCCAACTTTATTTAGTTTTAATGTGTTAGCTACGCCGAATATCTTTTTAAAAGATATTTCTTGTTTTATTTTAAAAACAAAGCCATAAATGGAACATGTACGCATATCAGTATTGTGAACAGAAAATGAAAAGTTAACGCTTCTATTATCATCAAAAAAATATATAATCAAACATACATTAAAATGTATATAAACTGATTGGATAATCTGAAATACCTTTGCACTGTGACAGGCACATGCATGTACAATCGAAGTGTATAAGTTACAGCTTATATGTGTAATCAGGGATTTAACGTTATTTATTGTATAATTACGGATTACAATTAATCACTTTTTAATTTATAAAACTCATGAAATCTCTAATTTCACTAGAGATTTCATTAACTCCATGAAAATCAATGGCTATTTTCACATATTCCCTGTTGACTTTTAACAATAAAGTTATCTAATTGTATTTTACTTTTAAAAGTAATATAAAAAGAAGAAATATTATGTTAAGATTTTTTTTATATTTAAACACAAAAGCATAAATGGAACATATACACATATCAGTATTGTGAACAGAAAATGAAAAGTGAACGCTTTTATTATCATCAAGAAAATAATACCTAATAACTGTACAAAAACTGGGGATTACGTGAACTCATCGTTGCATCGTTTAGGGTTAATGCGTAATAATTTGTTCAGCAATTACACGAAATCCCTGATTTTTCAGGGCTAGCGTGAACTCCCTGATTATACATTCCCTGGAACATATACATTATTCCATTAACACGTACACTTTTCATATGTGCGACAGGCGATCCCAGTGCTTCACGCCCTAAAGAAGTGTAGTTTGACTGAGCTGGCGGTGAATTGTTAGGCCGTTGTAAATTTCTGCAACAGTATGTATGCTTTGTTTCTGTATTGAGTAACAGTTGGGACAAAGATGGAGGGTGTTTTGGGATCTCTCATTACATTTAGCAACTCCATGAGTAGGCGAAACTTTCACAAGTTTGTCAATTCGATAATATTCTAATTAGTGCGTTCTAAATACCAATTTCAAACCTCTAAGGTCCATCAAATCAGAGTCTATTACACATAAACATAGATATTGATGCACTTTCATAAAATGATCATTTCAGAGTTATTCTCCGACATAGTTTTGCATGAATTATGCCAGAAGTTAAGTAACAAACCATCCGACGTCGGGAGAAAACTTGGTTTGACATCAACCCAGATAGAGGAATGCGTCAAAATAGGTTCCCATAGCAAAAAGGATCCAAACTTCTTTCTTCTACAAGAATGGAGAGAGTCGCATACCGCCATCAACGAGGGTGCTAATGCGCTTAACTTTCTTAAAAGTGTCCTGCAAATAAAAAAAATAGCATTTGTTGGCGATGATGATTTCTAGACATTGCTTCGTACAGTACACAATCAAGTCTTTCTCAAATCTTTAGTTATACTTACTTTTAATATTGTACTTAACAACCTTTCAACGTAAATGTTGATGTTAAAAACATCAATGTATAACATTAACAGCACTTTGTGTTTGATAGCAATACATTTAACTTAAATATTTATTGCATAATTCAAGCCAAAGAAAAGGAATTAATGTACATGAAATGAATTTTCAATGGTCACTCAAAGCAGATGCATTATTTCTTTTTCCTGATTTTTGGCATGTTTTTTCGCAATTAACATTGAATCTTTTTTTTAGATAAGAGTGCTTTGCCTACGTCTGCAATCAATTAGTTTTTTGTGATCTTTTGTAATAAAAAAAACAACTGTTCGTTGAATAAGATGTTTCGACATTATAACTAACACATACATCTTCAATCTAATACACTGGTCATATATTTTAATTGTGTATATTGCAAACTGTATAATTATTTTATAAAGATGGCAAATGTGTAACACATATCAAATATCAATGTGTTATGATATGTACTTGAAATCTACGATTTCTGTTTTCTATATTTTAATAAGAATGACGTACATCCTTGACAAATAGTAGTACATGTATATAGTTTTACAAGTACATCCTTGACAAATAGTAGTACATGTATATAGTTTTACAAGTACATCTTTGACAAATAGTAGTACATGTATATAGTTTTACAAGTACATCTTTGACAAATAGTAGTACATGTATATAGTTTTACAAGTACATCTTTGACAAATAGTAGTACATGTATATAGTTTTACAAGTACATCTTTGACAAATAGTAGTACATGTATATAGTTTTACAAGTACATCTTTGACAAATAGTAGTACATGTATATAGTTTTACAAGTACATCTTTGACAAATAGTAGTACATGTATATAGTTTTACAAGTACATCTTTGACAAATAGTAGTACATGTATATAGTTTTACAAATACATCCTTGACAAATAGTAGTACATGTATATAGTTTTACAAGTACATCCTTGACAAATAGTAGTACATGTATATAGTTTTACAAGTACATCCTTGACAAATAGTAGTACATGTATATAGTTTTACAAGTACATCCTTGACAAATAGTAGTACATGTATATAGTTTTACAAGTACATCCTTGACAAATAGTAGTACATGTATATAGTTTACAAATACATCCTTGACAAATAGTAGTACATGTATATAGTTTTACAAGTACATCCTTGGCAAATAGTAGTACATGTATATAGTTTTACAAGTACATCCTTGACAAATAGTAGTACATGTATATAGTTTTACAAGTACATCTTTGACAAATAGTAGTACATGTATATAGTTTTACAAGTACATCTTTGACAAATAGTAGTACATGTATATAGTTTTACAAGTACATCTTTGACAAATAGTAGTACATGTATATAGTTTTACAAGTACATCTTTGACAAATAGTAGTACATGTATATAGTTTTACAAGTACATCTTTGACAAATAGTAGTACATGTATATAGTTTTACAAGTACATCTTTGACAAATAGTAGTACATGTATATAGTTTTACAAGTACATCCTTGACAAATAGTAAGTACATGTATATAGTTTTACAAGTACATCTTGACAAATAGTAGTACATGTATATAGTTTTACAAGTACATCCTTGACAAATAGTAGTACATGTATATAGTTTTACAAGTACATCCTTGACAAATAGTAGTACATGTATATAGTTTTTACAGAGTACATCCTTGACAAATAGTAGTACATGTATATAGTTTTACAAGTACATCCTTGACAAATAGTAGTACATGTATATAGTTTTACAAGTACATCCTTGACAAATAGTAGTACATGTATATAGTTTTACAAGTACATCTTTGGCAAATAATAGTACATGTATATAGTTTTACAAGTACATCTTTGACAAATAGTAGTACATGTATATAGTTTTACAAGTACATCTTTGACAAATAGTAGTACATGTATATAGTTTTACAAGTACATCCTTGACAAATAGTAGTACATGTATATAGTTTTACAAGGAAATTCAGAAGTATTTTCAGCTATATTTTATTTTGGCATTTATGATTTTGTTTTGTAGATTAAGAATGTGGGTTCATCTAAATTGGAATGTAAACTGGAGGATGCGTTAAAAACAGAAGAATTGTTTGACTTATAGTAGTAACGATATAGAACATGTGTGATACTTTGAATGTGTTTGTTATGACTTAAAAGAACATGAAAATACCATTTTGGCCCTTCATCGGAACATAAGTGTGTGCAGTTGTCATTCAATGTATATTAAAGAAAAACTTGTCAATAGAAATTTTTAACGTGATAATAATGTTGTTAATGCTGTAAACATTTAAAGTATTTTTTCATTCTTCTCTCATTCCTTCTTTTTGTTTTTATATTATTGTATGCAATGCTCATGTATTGTTTAATATATTTTCTGCTTGGTACTTATTTGCTTTTAACGTTTTCCATATTGGTAATGGATGGATTCTAACAGCAGCAAACACGAAGTATAATTACCAAATAGACATTGGCTCATATTGCTGTGTTGAACATTAATATACGTTGGGAGGCAACAATTAAATATCACATGAGTTACAGGTACTGTATTGTGTATAAATGCAAGTACTTTTATTTTAAGCCAGTTACTCTCTCTTTACTCTTGCTATAATACGCTTTTATCAAGTGGAATAAAACATTATATCCATGAAGGTTTTCGATTAGCTTGATACATAGCACATATCACGATTGACAGTGTGTACAAATTCCAAGTAATAATACAATATCTTCTTTAAAGTTCTAAACTTCTTCAATTTGTATATCATAAACTTACCACATGTCCAATGAACTAAATCATTTTGTATTTCTGAAAGACAAGTGTTCTTGAATCTGTGGTGGATAGGCCAGGACCTGGTTTGTCTAAATCCCGAGATAAAGTTGGGACGAGGGTCCTGCAATAATGCTTTATCGTATTTTTATATAATTATCAAAATCAAATTAAATAAATACTTGTTAATGATGTGCTTTTATCTGGCGTGTCTAACATATACTAACATGTAATTTCTAGCAATTCCGCAGGCATGTGACACATTTATCATTGTTTGCAATTCATATTGCATTTTGAGGAGCCACATCCAACACTTAATGACATTTACAATTAATACAGAAATGGATTTTATGAAACTGACACCGAAGAGCTCACTAAATGTAAATTGTTGAGATGAGAACGGTGATGAATTAACGTGGAATGCATCGCGGCAATAAGTCGACGAGTGACAATATGTCGTTATTTTTTTACACTACGTTCCGTTTAAAACAGTTCGTAAAACAGAATCGAATTTAAAAAGTCTATTTCGGATTTCTTGAGGCAGTGATCTGATTTATACTGTGATGCCAGTCTGTTTAAAAAACTTGCATTTAAAAAACTGTCTTTAATTTTATTATTATTCAACATAGATTTAGGCATAAATGTATGCATTTGCTAAGTATGACCCCTAAAATTTCGAGAATCAAATAATTATTATTAATTGTAAATGTCCGGAAACCGAAATTTCACTATTTATGAGTGTTTGATAAATGCTAACGGATGGACTGTCTACTTTGACACTTCTAAACAATAATAATTTTATTAAATTTAGCACATCGTTGACCATGTTAATTGTGCAAGTCATGATAATCTTTGAAAATGTTTGGATGGACTAGTATACCAATACCTCTCTCTAAACTGTTATGTTTTGTTATTGTGTTGTTGATTGATTTAAATACAATTACATGATGAAATAAAAATGGGATAATAACTGATGCAGGAGATAAAATATTAGATAAAATTTAATAAGTTAAATGATTGATCGATAAATTCGTGGTCGAGTCAATCGCAATTTATTCCAAAAAAAATGTGCGTTCGTGCCCCGTCTGAGACTATTCCTCTGCGCCCAACCCAAAAGTGTCAGATGCAAAAAAAAAGTGATTTCATTTGAAAGGAATTCCTTATCGGAGTACATTTGCCAAATATCAAGCCTTTACCCACATAGTAAATGACTAATGCTCGCCCTGGAATACAATAAAGGGAAATAATTTAAATGAGAGGAGGTAGGAATTATGGTTCATAATGAAATTTTCCTAGTCACAATCTATGTTTGTATCATTTACCTTGTGTAGTTTTTTATAGCAACGTTCTTAGCAAATATTCATTATAAATAAAACTTAAAGGAGAAAATCGGACCAGGCGGGGTTCACAGCACTGCGCTCCTCCTTGTCACCATATTATTAAAAGATTATTTGAATTTAAATTCAGTTTACTTCAAACCTCTTCTACAAAGATATAAACCTCCTAAATAAGTAACTAAATACAGCTACAAATATATAAACAGCTCAGATGTAGTAATTACACAACGTAATCCATATAGTTATGCTAACCATAGAACAATTCTAAGATAGTTTCATCATATCGGTATATTAATCCCTAATAATTCATCAACTTCATATTGACAAATCTCTTTCTAAAATTCTAAATCTCTATAATTAAAAATCTCTTGCTCTGCCTATAACACGAGTACTGCCGAACTTTACTCCGTGAATATTAAGATAAATAAACTCATTTTAAAACACTTTAATTATACATTGGAACCCCATAGGTGGACATATTATGAACGTGTGAGCAACATATTCGTTATATGAACGTAAGGGAGATCCGGCCATATCGCGGTCGACGGTGCTCATTACGATGCAGAACAACGTTCTGACGTCATACATTCAGAATGGTCGATTAGAACGTTATAGGCTTTCCGGGCGCGGTTGTAGTATATAGTTACGGAGAACACATAATCCCCGACATATATCAATTTGGAATATCTCTTTTAAAATCGGTAGATGAAACATTATGTTTCATCATAAAAAAACTCACTATAAAAGATACACCATCATGTACAACAAGAACTGTGTAAAGCGAACTGTGTTTAGCCTGAGCGTTTGTTTATTTGTGAAACTATTATCATTTTCCCCTTTTCGGTTATTATTGTATTATTTTAAAAAGTATTGAAATTGTATTAAAAATTCTAGTAATTCAACCATAATGAGTTACAAACCCTTGGCCATTTTACTACATATCTTATGCCATCATCAACGCCATCCTAGTTCAACGCGCCGTGTGCAGCCGATATTACACAGCAAATTCCTTTGTGGTAGGTTTTACTTCATCAACCTGGTCGACGTCATTATTACTTTCGGTGTGTTATCTTCTGTAACTGATGGATAATACAAATGTCGAAAATGGTTCTTAATCTTAATCAAAGCACAAATAGTTCGATTATTATCAACTAATTAAAGTTGCGGATTTTACTTAAAATAACGAAAAAATTGGGATTCATGCGGTCATGGAAATAATTCCACTCATTTATGAATATCTTGACCCTTAGTACATCTACGGAATCATGGCATTGACTTCAATCATGAGTGAAATCAACCTAAGTAATGAAATGATGGAGCTCTAGTTGAATGCTATCGATATCGCACCTGATGTGTATTATCTCACAGATCAAGGTGTATCTGTTAATCCGTTGCTCATTTATCTAGAAAATTGAAAACAGAAAAGTAGAAAGTAATGATATATGTATACTGCCTAAAACTTGTCATTAAGTGTTACCGTACAACGTGGTTTGTGATTTTAAGCTGCATTTCTTGCCTCGATTGCTGTATTTTTCGAATTTTAATAGGATATAGCGCTTGCGAAACGGGATTTTGTGCCCAAAACGTGGTTCATTTGAAAGATATACAGTATATCCAAACATTCAGGAAAACAGGAATTCGTTACATTGTGTTTATTATCGCGAAAGGCGCGCATCACTGATAAAGGCCACACTGGTAATGATAAATATGACAAACATTGTGACGTGCAATGTCACGGTATTTCCCTTATATATGTACATAAAGGTTATCAAGCATTGTAATATACATGTATTCGCATTACAAATACTTATAATTCTTTAACCCTTTTCCTCATATAGACTCATTTTGACGCACTCAATAGGTACCCCATAAAGCCTGATCTGCAGAAAACCACAGTTAAACCTTACCAAATTTAATTATAAAATCCTCATTTCCAGACCACTGAGGAGCAGCGAACAGCATAAAACCTGATCAGCCTGCGAGTTACTCGCAGGCTGATCTGGTTTTATGCTGTTCGCATAGGTCTTTTCATGGTGTCCTCTATGAGGGAAAGGGTTAAAAAAATACACGAAGTTAAGGGAAATAACCTATATATTCGATGAGCGAGTAGCGCAGTCTCTTCCCTTAGATATCATCTCGAGTCCATTGACACAATAAACTACTGCAACAAAGCCAGAAGATATTAACATTATTGAAATAAGTGATCACGATGTAGTCTACAATAACAGAAAGCAAATTCCAAGGTGTCGCCGAAGGTCACTTCTAACTTTAACGTGTTAATGATTCTTTAGTCAGATGTACGGGATTTCAAAACATTCAGAGTTTGCTGTCACGAAAAGCACATCACTAGTAATGTTTTCTCGAATACTTGAAACTGGTATGGTCATACTGAACTAGAAACCGTTTGAGAATATGGAAGACAGTCTATCGATGACAAGTTAACTTGTAATCAGTAAAGATTTTCCGCACTGTCGTACACATCCATGGTCAAACGCGAAACCTGACAACTTGAACAGATTATCAGCACCAATTAAGTACGTCCTTCTCTATTCAAAGGTATTCTGTACGGAAGGCGCCGAAATGTGAGGGTTTGTTTCGAAATAGTTATTTGATTGGATAAGAGGAAACTTTCCATCACTGATTGGTCATTTTGACGGGGTTTCTCTCTGATACCCAAAGCGCTCAACATTTTGAATCATCTGCATAAAAAAAGTCACGAGACCGTAGTACCGCCCCCTTTCTACATTTTGGCCATGTTACAAGTCATATATTGCAGTGCCATCATATGATTCATATGCCAACACGGAGATTGTATTAAGTATTTAAAGGCAGGTGGTTGATTTGGCAATAAAAGAACTTCTTCAGCTCAATTATTTGCATTTGTTATACGGTAAATAACCATATCAGAAACTGTACCTAGGTCCATATTCGGTGACTTTCGATCTGAGAGCTGACTTTAACTCAATATTGAATATCGAATAAGGATATAACATGTTCTAGACAACATCTCACACTTAACAAGTTTAAATACGCAGGACCATCAGATATGTCTTAACTGCGATAAAAGATAACATGTTTTTTATTGTCTTAAATCATTAATTCTCAAACTTAATAGCCAATTTATAAAACACATATATGTATGTTATAATAGTTCTTATTGTCAAGATTTAAAAGAGTAAAGCATATGAAAATTCATTTGCGTTAATGGAATTTAAAAACCGCCAAAATGTCACACTAGAAACCTATTGTAATTTAATATATAACCAATCCTAAAATGTAAGGTATTCAGATTGTAAGCGATCGAGTGGCACACTTAGTTTACATTGATCATTCATCTTTAAACGATAGAAAGCTATGCTCCATTTGAAACGATCTTCTATACTAATTTGGAAATCTACAGTTAGTATACTGCAATACTAAATTCTTCGTGAAATCGGAAACGGCGTAGAGTGTTTGAACGAACATGCTATCCGATTTAAATGAGATAACACAAAGGAAGTGATTGCAACCAACCTTCGAGGGATGGTCCAGATTCAATAGGACCATTACTTATATAGATTCTATGAACATTATGCCAATTTATGCCATTCTATAAGAATATAATCTATCGTACTGAAAGTTTTTAAACTGCTAAAATATAAACGTGTCCGTGTTGTAAGGTAGAAAATTAAACAAGAGATGAAACACCTGCCAAAGAAACAGGGTAACGCATAGGCGGATAATATTGATGTTTCAATGTGAAGATTATATGCTTAAATCAATCAGGTGTGTTGTTTTAGGTCAAATGTTGACCGTCTATTGACAGCTTGTGACTATAGAGTTATAATGTGCAGTAAATCAGTTGTAAAATGAATTCAAATTGATTTATATATTGTTTTTATTATGCAATATTGGTTATATCTATATGATAATTGAATGTAAGATATCATATTTGCATACCCTACTTTAATTCGGACTTAAGATCGGCATCGTCCTTTTATATGATAATATTCCAATGTGGTGTTTATATCGAAGCCGTATACACATGATACACAACCAATCAAAACACCCCACCTGAATGGCTGATTAAAATACAAGACCCGGAAGTTAACCTATCATTCGGTTCAGTTTATTGATTACTAGTTACCCTTCAGAGCCAATAACTTGACAATCCGTAAGTGGGCTCGGATATGCGGGCGGTGAAGAATTAAAATACATATACCAGTGCACCTATGTTACAGTATTAGAGAAAGAGGAAAGATGCCGGACATCCAGGCGTTGTTTCTCTTGTCACAGGAGGCGGAAAAGTTACGGACAATCAAGCCACCACCTGACACTTATTCTGAGACTGCACCATACCGGGAAAACACGCTTAAGGTAGATTTGTTCCTAATTTTTTGTCATAATTATTTAATCACCTGTTTCATTAACAATTTTGGGTCACTTGTCGATTGGCTGCACATAGTTTATCAGCAGTGCGCACGGTTTCGATTCCAGGTCACTCACATGAGAGAGTACGATAGTCTATATCAAATCGTGAAGTGATCACTGAGATGGCTTTATAAGAGACAACTATACTCGATAAAAAAGGACAATAAACTCGCGATTTTCCGAGGACCGAAGCGGAAAATAAATTGTTCGAATTATCGAAAGGTTAGGAAGACCGGGAGTATTTTAAGCTCATTATTCCTCCACACAGGAGCTGGAAATATACGTACCCTGAATTATCAGGATACTTGAGAAATCGCTCCTCGGTTTTCACACATTTACTGTTATAATAATGACGATATTTGTATGTTTTAAAGTTACTTACTTACTACAACTACTACTAAGTAAAACAAGTAGAAAATAATGCATAATAGAAAAATAAAAGACAGTAGGCAGGGCATCTATACATTATGGACTTAGGTTTTTTTTGTTTTATATATATATATATATATATATATATATATATATATATATAATAAACACTTAATGATATAAATGCGATATATAAAAGGTACGGAATGAATTTCTTCTTCTTTCGTTCTTCTTCTTATATATTTATTTAGAATAGCTACTTACTTAATTAAGATAAAAGTGGCTTATACGTCAATATCAATCAATTGTTCAATCTGTCTCACCCTGCACCAAGATTCAAGTTGTACCCCGTTATTATATTTCACAACATATTTAGAAATTATATAGTATAGTCACATGACATATGGGACTACTCTCGTAATAAACCACCTATACATCTCTACTGGTATATCATTACAGGATGTCACCGGGTTATATTATGATTCAAACATACAATGGGTGCACCGTGCGCCCCATATAGAGTTCAGGTGTAGATAAAACGTCCATGTAATGTTTACCACCATTGTTTTGTTTGGCAGAGATTTAGCGTGAGGCTATGTTAGTATATTTAAGTTTAGATCTTCAATACGATTAGAACTAAAGTATTCATATAGTTTTGATAACGTCTGTTTTATCAAAGACATATTGAAATGCGTGTTGTTTACATGTGCTAGATCTGTAATGAGAAGCACATATGAAAGAAATACCTCAACAATTTAATTATTTTGATTTCTAGTCTCCAAATGACTGAAATACTGTCGGCGAGACGCTAAACTCGATAAACAAACAAACCAACTTTTGATATATCTACCCCGCATATTAGTGTATTAACAATAGTGGACAAACCCACACTTAGTGTGATTTTGATCTCTTGGTCAAACATCGCCTTGTTAATATTTTTCAACAGTGAAGAGTTAAAACTTAACCATGGGTTTGGAAGCTAAAATTGTTTCAATATTTTTGTTTATCTGACAGTGACTTTGACCTTGATGTCATAAGGTTTGTGCTATTTGACGAAAATATGTCACCTGAAAGGGACATAATAATTGTGACTCTCCAATCCAATCTCCAACGCAGGAGATCTTACACAGATGCGCAGCCATAAGCAAAGCATATCACACACTTCATTACTCAACATGAACTTCGTACAATGTAATGAGAAACAAACTGGTTTCTTCATTTATTGTCGTATAAAGACTCATCAATGTTTGCCTGTTTCTGACGTTACGTATAATTGGACGTGGTGTCAAATCTCTTGAAAGGCAGCCAATTGTATTTCGTTAGACACTTATTATGGGTAAAACGACCGGCCGTAGGTAGTTTTACATTGTAAATAAGAGTTCCGTATAGTAAAATAGATCTACCAGTATGTAGCGTGACGTAACCGGTGCGCGGAGTTTGGACCTGGGTATGAAGATAGGTATAGCTCGAAGATTGACTATAAGATAAGGAAGGGATATATTATTGTTATCTTTCTGATTTCCTTATCCGCCAATAATTACTCTATAAGTTAACCCTAATAAATGATAACAGAAAAAAATATGATATCACTTTTTATAAGAAAATTGCTTTCCTTTTTGCTATTGTTGTTTTCGCGTATTAGATAGGGTTTTTTTTTTTTTTTTTTTTTTTTTTTTTTTTTTCATATATATATATAAAGTCACATCCTCTTGAAATCATGAAATTGGAGCTCAAAGAAAAGGTTAAAAGGTGTACTGTTTGTAAAAATTGGATAGTTTATGCTTGGCATGTATGATATAAACAGAATGAGATGTATTAAATAATGGTATCTGTATATATTGTATGTTTATATTTGAAATAAGGATGTACTTTGTACAAATCAAAAAATAAAATATCCTGTCTGTCTGTCCAGCGACCGGCGTGTGTCGTCAACAATTTGGTTTAAAAGATGTCTCCTCTGACATCGGCCAGTATAAATTGATGAGACTTGGGTGGCCTTTTAACAAAAGTTGCTGAAATAAACTTGATCCGTGCAGAGCTCTAGTTGTCATGGCAACCAACATTCTTTTATTTAAAAAGAAACAAGTTCAAAATCATCTTCTCTGAAACCAATGGTTAGAATTCATTTTCATTTTGCACAAATTGTCACGAGATGGCCCGTGATTTATTACCATATTTATTTTCATTTAGCACAAATGGTCATAAATAGCCCATTGCCATAATTGCTAAAATGAAGTCCATCCCTAAAAAATGAGACCCCTAACAATATAGATGACTGTTAGACCTTTAATAAGTAAGTACCTTTTAGGTAAAAATCATTGCTTCTTTTTGATTAGATAAATATTCATTTACATGAACCATACCTCTTGAACAAATGACATGAAAGCAAACATAGAGGGTAGTAAAATAGTTTATATTAAAATGTTAACATTCCTATATCATATTTGTCATGTCATGAATCCGCACGATGTGATCAATAAAACGACGTATGTGAGTATTGCAATGCAATAGAAAGATTGTAATAATTTGTGTGTACCCTAATCAATACCAAAGACAAAAGAAATCGTTCGAAAAGACAACAGCGTCTTACCATTTTGTAAAAATTATTGTTTATTGACAAATAATGGCTTTTTGACTATGACGTGAAAACGTATTTTATACTTTATTTTGAGCATAAACACGAGTATCGAAATAATTTGAGGGTAAACACACTGCATAAAGCAATTTTAACTGTGTCGTATCTGTCAAATGTTCGCAAATTCTTGTCCATCTCGAATTTTCAGTTCGCAATATAACTTTTGTTTTTCAAAATGGATTTGCAAGTGAAGCGGAAATATTAGAAGCGTGTTTTATTTATTTATTTATAAATTTATTTATAGTTATCGGACATGTCAAACAGGAACAGTAATGGACAAAAATATATATTTTGCTCTCCAAGATAGCGGTTTTTGTTTACATAATGAAGGGCAAGATGCAGTTTTGATTCCCAGCCCTGTAAAACAAAGTTGAAAAATAAGGCCACTTATGGGTTGGGTAGTTTCCTTATACACTCTTTATAGAAAATTTCAAAAATCTTCTCCTATGAAGCCAAGGGCCAGAATTAAATTTCATTTAGCACAGATGGTTATATCATAGCCCTGTATCTTATTTGCTGCAAAGTTGATCACTTGAAAAAATTAGGCCCCATGCGGTCGGCTAGGTTCCTTATATACTCTACGTAGAAATTTTTAAAATTCCTCTCCTTTGAAACTAATGATCAGAACTAATTCTTGTTTTGCTCAGACGATAACCTCTTGGTCCCATACAATCATTATTCAAGAATATTCCCTTGAAAATTTAGGCATCTAGTAGATTCACTAACATGAGAATTCTTAGTATCTGAAATTTGATAGTGATTGTTGCTGAAGGAAACCAGGTAAAATCAATTGACTTAAATTGTTTTAAATAAGCATGAAGTACTCTGGTGAGCGATCTGGGGCCATAGGACCTTCTTATTATTTATTTGATGATATTTTTAGTCTATGAATACAACCAAGACATCGCGACCGTGTTTGTATTTTAAACAGATATATGAGAAATGTATCGTTGTGAAGAGGATAAAAGTCTGTCATTTATGACCTGTCGTGGCAATTTCTCAGATCAAGACGCACTAATATATAAATACGGTATACAGTTGAACCTGTATTAGCGGCCACCTCTATTAAGCGTCCACATGCATTAAACGGCCAGTTTTGATATGACCATACTATAGTTTTGTGTTATATGTTTAACCTTCATTAAGCGAAAACCTCTGTTATACGGTCACATTCTCTTGTTCCCTTGCCTGACCGCTTAAGACAGGTTTGGCTGTATATATGTATTTCCTCCAGATTATCGATGACACGGTAGTGGTTGTGAAGAAAGTCAATGACTATGCGGATGAGATTTACATGAGGATGAAGGAGGTGAGCGAGGTATCGAGGAAAGTCACGCTGGAGTTACAGAAGAAAATCAAACATCTGGTGGACTCCCTCGTCCGTGAGTTATCCTTATACATGTTACTGTGTATACAATTTAAGAGCAAGTGGATAGCGCTCTGAAATTATATCATTTATAACGCGCGTGTAACTTAAATGGTACTATCAACACCAAACCTACCCCTCGATTTAAGTGTGTTATAATCATTAAACGTAGACAGATAGTGTTCTTCTGTCAGTGTAATTCTTTATGTTCATAACAGATGTTTCAAGTGCCTAGTTTATACCCTCATTTATATATGTAAAACTACTTGCAGGTTTTTGCCTCGTATTGTTTCACTCTACAATTACATACACGGACACATTTTAATGTTACCCCGGGGGTAATCCCAGTTAGCTTTTGAAAATGGGAGAGGATTCGAAAAAATGTTTTCAAAATGCCCTAGAAGTGGATATAAAGTTGTTTACAATATCCGGAGATCCGGAGTTTTTTTTAATTATGTTAGTGGGGAGGGGGACTTAAATTTTGAGGTCACTTGAAATCGTTACACCAGTGTAGCTTGTCATACAATGCACACGTTATACTTACAATGTATAAGCAGACGAATTCTGTCAGGTCTACAACTTAATTATACAAACCTTATCAACAAATACTACTTTGTATTCATTTTTAAATATCCGATGTTATTGATAGTGTGTTTTAACGCTTTTTATCAAGTGCCGTAAATTGAGCCATTTTCAACTCACTGTGACAGAGATCTGTGTCAGATCTTCTGCGTTGGAGACTGCCACAACGGTCAGAAAAAAATTGCCTCACCATAGTTATGTTTACATGTTTACGCACGAAAGCCATTTCTGGACAACATTATCATACATAAAAACATTTTACTGCACAGCATGTTTAAAATGTCAAATTTCTTTTGTTTGATTGTTGTTGTTTTGGGGGGTTTTTTTGTTTGTTTGTTTGTTTGTTTGTTTGTTTGTTTGTATCTAACCTTAATCATAAAAAAGACCTGTGTGTTAGTATGCTGTGTCACTTATACTGTAAATTCTATCAAGTTAAGGATAACATTCATTCAGACTTATCATTTTTCCAAGAAAAATATTGCACGGATGTAATATCAATACTTAAGTGTTTTCAAAGCCACTTCAGGTTTTGCCTACTTGCAGTTAATAGACCGCCTGACAGGTATATAACTCGTATTTGTTTTGAGATAAGCTTACTCTCTGAATCATGCAAAGTACATTGCATACACATAACCACAAGTCAGTTTGTAACTTTATTGATTTATACCATTTCATATAAAGATAATTTAACACTTGAAATGGAACAATAGATTAATGGCAATCTCTTATAAGAATAATGGGACAGGTATGTACTCACTGTCACGGTCGTCGAGACTTGTTCGATCTATTGTTCATGTCACTTATCAAAAGATTTTAACGTCCCACCGACACTTGTGGACTTTTTTGCCTCTTGAGATAAATATAGGGCTGTCTCCATGCGACATCACGCCATAAGCAAGTGGCGTGATCCTGACACTATGTCAAACAGTCCTGGAACTACTATCACTAACAGTTGAACAACTTTACTATATTGGGGTCGAGGATTGAACCCACGATGTCCTGGCTATAAGGCGGATGCTCAAGCCACTTGGTCATCGGGAGAGCGTGGCAGTATAATATCTGACGAAGTATTCATAGGACGGAAATTAGGTCGATAGGAACTGCCTTCCCCAAAAGAAAAAGAAATGTCTGAGGTCAAATCAATGCATATACCTTCAGTTGGATAACTGTAACAAATATTAGAATTATGAAACCTATTCTTAGATTTTCTGATTTCATTTGCCGTTACTTTACCGATCACATTTACTCTTCGCGCATGCGCTAACTTCAAATGCTGAACTTACAAATTCGCTACCAGGAGCTAATGAAGACGCCATGTTGCGGAACGTGTCAGGTGGTTCCGTAAGCACTTACTTCGATATATAACCGATTTCACAGAAGCTGCTTTTACGAAAAAAAGCGTTTTCTCGTGCAATGTGACCTACACTTGCCGAGTTTATTTGTCAGGAAACAAAGACAGCACCGTATAAGAAAACTTTTTTTTTTTTTTGTTTTTAATATCTACGGTCCATCTATGAACGAACTGCTCTCTCTCTCTCTCTCTCTCTCTCTGTATGTTTGAATGTATGTATGTATGCATGTTTATTCGATACTCTTATATAGATCTATGATGCCATATCTTCATGCGTTTCACTTCATATTATTGTGATTATGATATATTACAAGTTTTATATTGATAAATATATTACTCTATCTCCCATGCGATGATTTACAGTGGTCGACAGTCATGTATATTACAAGCCC
The DNA here is from genome assembly GCA_021229015.1 of Solen grandis. NCBI lineage: Eukaryota > Metazoa > Mollusca > Bivalvia > Adapedonta > Solenidae > Solen > Solen grandis. The sequence goes on along the minus strand of CM037788.1, from coordinate 63,478,311 downwards.
TCCGATAAGTTAAAACAGATTCATGAGCTGGAGCAAATGGCACGCGATATTAGGGACAGGAGACTGGATGAGCTAATTGCTCAAACACAGTCCATGATGATGAAGATACAAGCAGAAGGAGGTCTAGCCGAAAGTGATCTGAGTAAGATGAAAGGGTGCCTCGATTGCTGGGTTAATGAGCAAAAGATAAGTTTTGAAGAACAAGAGCAAATGGAAGCAGAAAGAAGGAGAGCAAAGGAAGATGAGGAAAGGAGGAGAAAAGAAGAAGAAGAGAGAAGGCAGAGGGAAGCAGAAGAAGAGAGAAAACGCCAAGAGGAAGAGCGAAGGAAACGTGAAGAAGAGAGAAAACGTCTAGAAGAAGAACGGAGAAGACGTGAAGCTGAGGAGCAAGATGAAGAGAGAAAACGGCAGCAGTTAGAAGAAGAGCGACTCAGAGCTGAAGAGGCTAAAAGATTAAAAGAAGAAAAAGAGAGACAGGATAAGGAAGCGCGACTCCAAAGACAAAGGGAAGAAAAAAGACGACGAGAGGAAGCAGAACGAAAACGTAAGGAAGAGGAACGCCTGGAGAAGGAACGGAAACGTCTAGAAGAAGAAGAAAGACGGCGTAAGTAGTATAGGGTGGCACTATGGTACCAAGGTACCATAAATTTTTTTTTTTATGGTACCGTGGTACCATAAATTTTTTTTTTTTTTGGTATTTATGGTACCAAATCTATAGTACCGAATGGTACTCTATATGAAAACAGAATCTATAGTACCGAATGGTACTCTATATGAAAAACAGAATCTATAGTACCGAATGGTACTCTATATGAAAACAGATTTATGTAAAATTGTAAAAATGACAATTGTAAAAATGTCCTTTCGAGACATTGGGGGTTGGCCCTGAAAAGGGCCGTTTTGTTTCTTATGAATTGTGGTCCATACCACATGTTGTACAGTCCCATCACATATTGTGGTCTATACCACACGTTTGACAGTCCCATCCCATGACATATCTCTTCATCCATCCTGCAAGGAGATGCAAATGACAACGGGTTAGATCCTTGTCACCTATGAAGTTCAGGCTGTCTCCCGATCCCTGTAGTAGGGTAGATGGTACATCTTCAAAGGTAACTGACAGGTAATTAGGGAGATCTCCCCTTTTTGTAAGAGTGATATATAGATCATACACATCAACTTGGTCGTGATAGCTGTCTGGGTCGCTCTCTCGTTCCTCATAGCTGGGACTGTCGAGGAACAATTTTAGCAAGTCTGGGGTGGAGCTACGTGTGTGCGGTCTCATGTTTCAATCATGAATAATAAAGTATAGAGTATGTGCACTGTTTTATAGTACCGGATTGACCTACTTTCTTGTGTTGGCGCACACCAAGAACGTTATTTTTTCATCCAATAAATCAAGTTCGACCTTGACCTGAGTTAGATAGCATTGTCTTCGGCCTTGACATTTTGGGGTGGATTGACCTACTAACCTACTTTTTTCTTGACTATAAATTGTGTAATGCTGTGTATGTATTCATTCTTCACCATGAATTTCCTTCGTAAGTTATTCCGACGTGCAAGGAAGGCGTTACGAAAGGAGAAGAAAGTAGAAGTCAAGGAAGAGGGTATAAAGGAAGAGGGTGTCAACTTATACCCGAGTTTACCCCCTTTGCCATTGTACCCGGATTTGTCAGGGTTTTACCTGGCATATCCAGAAGCCAGCAGGCATTACTGGCGGTATTTGTATTTGAGTGAGTGCTAGACACTTCTCAATAAATAACGGTCCTTTTCAGGACCATTACAATGATGTAGAAAGGATAACTAATACAATTGTCATATGATTTTTTTATTGTGTTTAACAACAAACATGTGTCAGTAACAATGAATTAAACGTGCGTCATACAGCAAATAATGAACATAACACAACTTTGTTTTTTTTCAAGTCTAGTGTTCAAATGTCATTTTTCGCTTCTTAGCTGATCGGTTACACTCTGTATTGCTTGTTGATGGGTGAGGCTCAGGACACACGATGCATGTGTTGACGCTTCTCTTGCGTTTCTTGGGTTTTACGGTAGGTTTCTCCAACTCAGAGACAGTCTCTAGTAGCTCAACATCACTGTCCGTCTGTGGCACTGTCTCAACTACGTCCATTTTCTGCATTTCACTGTCCACCTGTGCGTTTACTGTAGGTACAGTACTATTCATCCCTTTCTTAGGACAAGCGGATGCAAAGTGGCCTAGTTCGTGACAACTGTAGCACACTGTAGGTTTTGGGCAATTAGAAACAAAATGTCCCGGTTCATGACAACGGTAGCACACCCGTGCTGTTTGAGGTGTTGAAGCTTTCTTCGTACATGCCGATGCATAATGCCCCTTTTCCTGACAGCGGTAGCATGTCACTTGTCTTTCTGTTTCTAGTCTGATCAGCTTGTCACTGATAGCTTGTAGTTGTCCTTTCACCCAGAACTCAAATGTATTGCAGGTCATTCTGAACAGAGCAGTCTGAATCAGGTTTGAGAGTGATGAAGTGGACGGGTCACACCGCACTTTATAGGCCTGAGATCAGGTGGGCGGAGCTTAGAGGTATAAAAAAGCTTTGCTCACTTACTTATAATCACAACGATGTCGAGTAGTGAAGAAAGCAGCGATGATGATGAGCCACCTGCAAAAAAGACCAAGAGTGATATACGGGAATATTATTCCATACAGCCACGGTCACAGAGAACTTCAAGAAAGTTTAAAACGAAGGGCCACGTGTACGATGTTACATTTGAAAGATATAAAAAACCGTTTGAATTTACACATCAACTTTTCAATGACATGGTGAAACAGTTATACAGAGAAGCACGGGTCAATGACAACGATCAAATTCGTATCTCCATAAATCATCCTGACCTAGCATTTGGTATCCACATTCCATTCGGGAATGCAACACACATTTCAGGAGATACGCTGTTGAACGAAATAGAGAAAGTATCACAAAGCAACCACAAGTTTGAGATTCATGACGGGGATCTCCAGTTAGAAATGACACATGTCATTATGCCCGAGGGAGGTGGAAGAACAAAAAGAACGTTTGGATCGCACCTAAGCATTGAGAACATGTCCAAAGTCAAACGAAGTATGATAAAGATAGACAATGTTCACGACAGTATGTGTTTGGCACGATCAATTGTGGTAGGGATATGTAAACTCAATAAAACGGACGATACAGCCTGGAAGAAGCGATGGAATTTGATGAGACAATCTGCAAAATTTCTTCAAAGCCAAGAAGCCAAGACATTGTTAGATAGTGTGGGCATTAGTCCAAATCAGCCTTGTGGTATAGAAGAATACAAGAAGATTCAAGCCCACCTTTATCCAGACTATGTGATCAAAGTGTGGCCCCAATTTGAGAAAATGGACGTGTTGTTCAATCACCCACCTCTGACAGACAAAAGCAAAGTGATTCACATTTATCATCATGATAAACATTATGATTGCATTACATCAATCACTGGTTTCCTGGGATGCAGCTACTTCTGTGAACACTGTAACTACGGTTATAACAACAGAGAAGCTCACTGGTGTAAGAATATTTGTCGGTGTTACGCCTTGACACTATGCCCAAAAGAAGGATTCTTTCCATGTGGTCACTGTGGTAGAACATTTCATAGTCAGAAATGTTTTGATCAGCACAAAGCGAAACCAGGAAAATCTACAAAAAACATCTGTGAAAGTGTATGGCAATGCAAGACCTGTGGTCAAATGGTTGTGGGTACAAAGAAGAACCATCTCTGTCCTGGCACTAAAAAATGCAAGTATTGCAAGAAAGTTGTGGATGCAGAACATCAGTGTTATATCCCCACGTACAAAGAACCAGAGAACATGAAGTCACCGACTGTACCTTTCATCTTCTTTGACTTTGAGTGTCGATTTGATTCGGGTGAACATATACCAAACTTTTGTGTTGCTCAACGTGCTTGTGGAGACTGTATGTGTCAATCCATGAAAAACCCGTGTCAGAAATGCGAAGCTGTGGATGAGCCTAGAGAAAAAATATTTCGTGGTAACAACACTTTGTCAGAATTTTGTACATGGCTGTTTCAACCCAGTCACAAAGGTACCACAGTGATTGCTCACAACTCACAAGGATATGATGCACAGTTTATTTTGAGGCACTTACTGACACATGATACAGCCAAACCAAAATTGATCATGAATGGAAGCAAAATTCTAATGATGAAAGCCCATCAAGTGAGATTCATCGACTCACTGAGTTTTCTCAACATGCCTTTGTCCGATTTCCCCGACACGTTTGGATTGACTGAGATGGCAAAAGGATGGTTTCCATTTTATGCCAACACGGATGAATACCAAGACTACATTGGAGACTATCTCCCCGTACATTTTTACAGACCCGACAGCATGAAACCTGACAAGAGAGAAGCGTTTCTGAAATGGTACAATGCAAAAGTGGCACAAAAGGCTGTGTTTCACTTTCAGTTAGAAATGCAAAAGTACTGCAAATCAGATGTGGACATCTTGAGACGAGGTTGTGGAGAGTTTAGGAAAGAACTGTTGGTCAGTGACCAAATTGATCCGTTCCTGGAAGCGACCACTCTAGCTCAAGTGTGCAACAAAGCTTGGCGTAAAAATTCAATGCCTCCAAAGACCTTGGCTGTAATCTCTGATGCCGGGTATCCAAACAAAACTCGATACTCAATCAAAGGGATTCGTTGGATAGAAACAACTGCTTCCATTGAGAATAAGCACATTCGCCATGCATTAAATGGAGGTGAAGTACAAATTGGACCCTATTACGTTGACGGATTCCACAAAGAGACGAACACCGTATACGAATTCATGGGGTGCTGGACACACGGATGTCCAAAATGTTACCCAAGGAGAGACAGTGTGAACGGTTACACACTTCAAACTATGGAGCAGTTATACAATGCCACAACTTTTCGGTTGAAAGACTTGTCTCAACAAGGTTACAACACAGTTGTAATGTGGGAATGTGACTTTGATCAGAAATGCAAGATTGAACCAGAATACAGAGATGCTGTGAACCGTTTCTTTCCCTTCCAAGAACCTATTTTACCTCGGGATGCTTTGTTTGGTGGACGAACCAATGCCATTCAATTATACCATGAAGTGGATACAACCACCAAGGAAGAAATTAAGTATGCTGACATTTGCTCACTGTATCCATTCGTGAACAAGTACAAAACATACCCCGTGGGACATCCCAACATCTTAAGTCAAGAGATGATTGATAGTAACAACATTGGAATGTACAAGGGACTCATCAAATGTCGTGTATTGCCACCCCAAGACCTGTGGCTACCAGTCCTACCTATTCACTGTAACAAGAAAATGATCTTTACACTGTGCCGTACCTGTGCTGAGGAAGAGTGTGAAAAATGCAATCACACTCTGTACAAACGCATGTTGACAGGTACCTGGACCCATGTGGAAATAGCCAAAGCTCTTGAGGTAGGATACCAATTGGTAGACGTCTTCCACATCTGGCACTGGGACGCATGGAGTAAAGATGTGTATAAACAGTATATTAACAAATACTTGAAATTGAAACAAGAAGCAAGTGGTTACCCTAATTGGGTAAAAACAGAAGATGATGAAGCCCACTTTAAACAGAATTACTTTCAGATAGAGGGTATCTGGCTCGACAACGTGAAAAAGAACAAAGGAAAAAGAGCGTTTGCCAAAACCATGTTGAACTGCTTGTGGGGTAAGAATGCACAAAACAATGTTCAAACCAAAACCGAGTATGTGACTGAGGTGAACCGGTTGTATGACCTACTCTCCGACCGTCATGTCACTGTGCAGTTTGCCGAGATTTTCGATCATGACAACTTCATGTTGGTGAATTACTCGGATGAAACAGACGCAACACAGCCCCATTCATCTTCAAATCCAGTGGTAGCTGCCTTCGTTACGTCCTATGCTCGACTTGAACTTTACACCCAGTTGGAAAAACTTGGAGATCGGGTACTGTATTTTGACACAGACAGTTGTATGTACATCTATGACCCTGACCAGTACAACATTCCAATTGAAGAGAGCCAGTTGGGAAAGTGGACAGATGAAGTACCACATGGACGCATTGTCAAATTCGTGGCATTAGGGCCAAAAAACTATGGGTATGAATATATCGATGAAAAAGGAAACCGACATCAGAAATGCAAAGTAAAAGGCATCACTTTGGATTACAATGCTAGTCAAAAAGTCAATTTTAAGACTATGGTCAACTGTGTACAAGATCGCAAACATTACAAGACAGTCATCGAATATGAATCCCGAATCAAGAGACATAGAAATCGCAAAGTGATCAGTGAGACACAGACCAAGACGTTCCGCTCAGTGTATACAAAGCGCGTGGTCGTGGACAAATATAAGACAGTGCCGTACGGTTACCGACCGTCATAACCAGTTGGCTTGTAGTCGTGTTGCATAGCCTGAACGGTGGTGGAAACATACGGAGATTCACGATGAACACTCTACCAGTAGAAATACAACAGATGATCTACAGACATCTCGTTGAAGCTAATAAGAAACCTGCTGCATTTTGCAACGAGTTATTTTTTACTTGGGCACAGCGCGTTGGAAACAGAATAATTCACCAGACGATGAAGGATTCCTCTTGTTTAAACCAAGTTTATGATATGTTTCATGATGTACGAGGGCGTAATCTTCCAATCAGCTATAAAAGTGTGGTCTTTCAACGGATTTTTACCATTTACAACCTGCTACGCAACCTGATCTCTGACGTGTGGTACATATACATTGAGACCCTAAACATTGATACAGTGGAGAAACTGAACCGTTTTGATGAGCGTATGTATCTCAGATTTGCGATTAACCACCGGAACGACACACCAGAGGATATACGTGCTATTTTACTGACTCCAGAACCTATCACTTGTGAGCAAGTGTTTAACATTTTTGGTAAACAGTGCAGCGCAATATTCAAACAAACGAGGCCAAATCCTAGTGAACAGTTCTTTCAAGATCCCGATTTCAACAACTTAGAAAGGTTTGAGTTGGGAGACGAATCCCTCTGGGACACCTACAAAATAAGATACTACGCAGAGTACTTGCAAGACGAATGAGAAGTCAAAACATGGGAAATACTTCACTACAGGAAAAAAACATAACTCCAATTCGGAATCCATGGCGTAGAGCTGTGTTGTTGGCTGTGCGTGTACTTGGAATTCAATCAGAACAGGCGTTAAGACAATCGGAGGAACTGTTTGACGAAGTGTGCATGGCTTTAAATGCTATGGGATATACCATGATATTGCCGGAATGGATGATGTATAAAGAAAGACTGATTCATGATGTGTGTCATAGTTTACATTTTTGACTGATGTTTGTTCAAGTGTTTTATTTGCTATGATGTATAAAATAAAATGTTGTCATGTCAATGCTGTTATTATTTCTTGGACCATCATGGAAAGTAGTTTACTTTTTCAACATCCTAGTAACATTTTCATCTCAGGGCCAAGTGGTTCAGGAAAAACTCAATTTGTAAAAAAACTTATTGAGTACAAAACCGAATTATTTCATGCGGTACCACAACGCATCGTCTGGTGTTACAAAGAATGGCAAAGTGCCTACGCACAGTTACAAGAACGTGAAGCTATCAAATTCATTCAGGGTATCCCTGAGGATGATGAAGAGATAGTAGACGATACAACCTTACCACACCTCGTCATATTTGATGATATGTTAGGAGAAAAAGATGAGGAGAAAATTAAATTATGGTTCACGCGAAAGGGACACCATAGAAATGCCACTGTCATTTACATCACACAAAACATGTTCCAACAATCCAAGGCTAGTCGTACCATCAGCTTGAATGCACACTACATGGTATTATTTCAAAACACAAGAGATAAAGGCCAGATCAAAACACTTGCGAACCAAATACAACTACCCCATTTGGTGATGGCGTATCAAGATGCAACCTCTACACCTCATGGATATCTTATCATTGACTTTCACCCAAGAACACCCGACCAGAATCGTTTAAGAACAGATGTGTTCCATCGGTGGGTAACAGGTGAAGATCGAGGACCGACCGTCTACACTACAGTATAAAATGATAGGAACATGACACCCGATCATCATTAAGGATACACCTACCATGGAAAACACACCACATACAGTGATCAAAGCTCTAGAATCGTTGAGTCGGGAAAAGAACCCAACGAAACGACAAGAGCTGGTAGAATCAGGATTAACAGAGATGGTAAAATGGTTCACCTTAGCTGCACGACTCATCTTAGAGAAAAAAGTAACCGTGGCAAAACAGACGATGAATTTTATGGAACGCAACAAAGACATTTTAAGACAGTTAGCTGATCAACATGTGGATCTGGCCACAAAACGACAACTTATTTTAAAACCTGGTGGTGGAGGTTTCCTTGGGGGCACCATCATTCGTACACTGCTTCGATGGAACGGGACCAAAGCTGTGAGAAAATTTGGTCCAGTAGCAAGAAAACAACCACCCAAACGAAAGTCACCAGCCAGGAAACGGTCACGACAACAACCACGAAAACAGCCAACCAAACGCAAGTCACCAGTAAGGAAACAAACAAGGAAGAAGCAGACATTGCCTCATGATCGATTTGTCACTGTAAGAAGAAAACGCTCTGTAACAACTGGAACACCAAAAGTGTCCCCCATACTGATTCGACGTGATGTTACATCAGGGACATCATCCAAAGCATCACCACTTGTGGCCCCATTCTCTCCACTGACCTCATCTACTCCCCGTTCTAATAGAAGTTCGATGAGGTCTGGGTTGGCTACACCACAAGGATCAATGACAGTTTCACCAAACCCTACAGCTCGACGACAATTGTTTGACCTTTCCAATTCTTCAAGTGGGCGTTCCTCATCATCATCATCATCAAGATTTTCACCAATCCCAAGTCTCCATTCCCCATTACCTACTGCCATTACTGCGATGAGAAATTCAGGACCACTGAGTAGTGCTGGCAATATCGCTTTACAAGCCCTTCAACAGTGGTATAAATAAAAGAGACCAAACATTTCATCATCATTTGTCATCATGAAGCGCAAACAACCACTCGTTCGTAAACATGGCAAAATGTTGCTTGCTTTGACAGAAGCCTCGCCCAAATTTCGAAAGAAGATTATTCAAGAAGCACCAAAAGAATTGGTAGATTGTATTGCTGAATGTTGTCAAAACATTTTAAAAGGCAATGTACCACTGTCGGAGGCTCAGAAGCGTCGATTGCATTCTAAGAGACAACAGCTCCGACAGTTAGCGACCAAGAAAGTATCAGTTCGAAAAAAGAAAATCATTCTCAATCAGAAAGGTGGTTTTCTACCCCTGCTGGCACTTGCACCACTCTTAGCCAAAACAATTATACCTCTTGCTGGTGAACTCATTCGGAAAATATGAAGAAGATGGCCTATGTTCCAGTTCGGTTGTTGGAAGAGATGAATCGTTGGAAGAAGGAACAACGACCTCGGTTACCCCCATCCCCTCAAGTGAGTCAGACTTCATCATTACAGAAAGAAATGAATCAAGTTCTTGACGACAATCAATTGTCTGAGTCAGAAAAAGCACAACAATTTGGAGAAGTATTACATCGCTTTCAAGTGTCACATAAAAAAGCACTCAAACCCTTCAGACCACACATGGCTGAGAAAACAACAAGTACAGTGACTGAAAAGAAAGAGGAAAAACCGATGACCTTGAAAGATCAAATTCTAGACAGTGTTCCTACGACCATGCGACGAAAGGCTACTCTTTTGTTAAACATGTTGAAAGACCATCCTCACTTAAGTTGGGATGAACATGGCCTGTTAGAATATGATGGAAAACCCGTTGAAGGTTCAAATATTATTGATCTGGTCAATGATGTACTTCGGCAGCGGAAAGGGTCAAATCCACGAGGATGGGAACAATTTTCTAGAGGACTGAAAGAGGTCAACATCCCACAAGAAGTTGTGGGCAATAAACGTCGATGGAATTTCATACAAACACCAGATGATGATGAAGAAGAAGAGGAGGAGGATGAATTTTATGATAGTTTTGCCCACGCACCTACATCAAAGAAACGAAGACCTATTAAAAAGGAAGAACCCGAGGAGATATTAGCCCATTCGTCATGGGACGCCTACTAAAGAAGGACACGTTACTTCGTCACCTGTACTATGATACTGATAATCCTACGAGTTTTGGAGGAATTCAGGGACTCTACAAGGCAGCGAAAAAACAGTTGAAATCTATCACTTTAGAGGATGTACGAGACTGGTTGAGAAGTCAAAGAACCTACACGTTGCATAAAACAATACGACGAAAATTTCGACGTCGACAGACTGTGGTAGGAGGTATCGATCATCAATGGCAAGCTGATCTCGCAGATATGCAACGTATGTACAAAGAGAATTCACCATATCGCTACTTACTATGTGTCATTGATGTGTTTTCAAAATATGCTTGGGTAATACCCATCATTGACAAAACTGGAAAGACGCTCATCCAAGCCTTTCAGTCTATTCTAAAAGAAGGCCGAAAACCACTCTCTTTGCAAACAGACAAAGGCCGAGAATTTTTGAACAAAGACTTTCAGAAGTTTCTAGACAAGCATGACATTCATTTCTTCACGTCTGAAAACCCAGAAACTAAAGCGAGTATTGTTGAACGTTTTCAACGTACGCTTAAATCAAGAATGTGGAAATATTTTACTCATCACAAGACCCGTCATTATGTGGATGTACTGCAACTATTGGTACATGGCTACAATCATCGTTTTCATCGAAGCATCGGACGTACCCCTGCATCTGTGTCTAGAGAAAATGAGCATGAAGTCACCAAGACATTGTATGGCAACCATCAAAAGAAAAAAAAGAAATCAACTGATTTGAAAGTGGGTGATATAGTGCGCATCAATAAAACCAAGCAAACATTTGCCAAAGGCTATCTACCCAACTGGACAGTGGAATTGTTCAAAGTGGTTCGCATCAACAGAACACATCCATTGACCGTAAAACTGGAAGACTTGGCTGGAGAAACTATCGCCGGATCCTTCTACAGGGATGAAATTCAACATATAAAAGATGATGAGCTATACGAAGTGGAATCAGTTCTTGATCGGCGTACAAGGCGTGTAGGCGGTAAAACTTTTCAAGAAGTGAAAGTCAAGTGGCTTGGATATCCTAAAAAGTTTAACAGTTGGATTCCAAAATCACATTTAGTATAAAGTATAAACGTCGTGAACACCATGTCTCAGTCCGATACCAGCAGTGTTCAGGTAGACAACAGTATACAGACAGGAAAAAGTGAGGTACCAAACAACAGAATCACTTTCTTGACACAGATTGTGATCATCTTTATCATTGTCATCGTGTCATTAGTGAACCTGTGTCTCAACAGTCCAGATCGTGAACTGTGGTTGCTGCTGATGAGTACTTCTATCGGATACATTCTTCCAAACCCAAGTTTAAAATTTAAGAAACCATGAACTCTTTCTACATCACTCTAATCAGTGATAGTTCGATGGCATTGTACCCAAACAACACACAATGCTGTTTTAGAACCAAGCTGACAAAAACCATTGATGTCGACAAACAAAATTGGGAAGTGGCTCTCGTGGAAATGATCGTTCCCACACAAGTCAAAAACATTGAAGAGGAGGAAGGAAAATTCTACATCGTGACTAAAGATCCAGAACTGGCGGCAGCCTTTTCACAAGTGAAAAACGGGTGTGAATTAGAAGGCAAAAAATGGGCATTACCCCTTTGTATTCCTGCAGGCATCTATGCGTCACCACAACATCTCACTGACGAATTGGACAAAGCTATTAAACAAGCCACTAAAACAATTTTAACTCAAAGAAACCTCACATTTGGACTTGATTTTTCCGGCTTGTCAAAACGTGTCAAGTTTACCGGTAATACTGGATCAAAGATCGGCTTGGAACTTCATCCAATCCTCCTTACGAAACTTGGAGGAGAGGGAAGTACTGTGGTGTTTCCGGACAGAGAAAACAACAGCTTCAAGTACGGTGTGGACCTCTTCACGAAGATGAACCATTTGTTTGTATATACCGATTTGGCAGAACACACTTTGATAGGGGATGTCGAAGCACCCATTTTACGCGTTGTCCCATTTGCCACAAAAACAAAAGCAGGGGCTAATCCACACATGCACTTTGAATTTCTAAATCTACACTACATACCTGTCAGCAGATCATATTTCAGTGAGATCAGTATCAATATAACCGGTGACACAGGGGAATCAGTTCATTTCACTCACGGGAAGTCGATGGTGAAGCTTCATTTTAAAAGAAAGACACGATGATTCCAGTTTACCGTGGTCAAGCTCGACAAGTCGGATATGGTTTGGGTTCCATGTTCAAGAAAATGGCCAGCAACATCTTACCCATGATGAAACCCATCGTGACCTCAGGACTAAAGACTCTGAAAAGAGAGGGCTTTAAACAAGGTTTAGGAGCCGTAAAAGATATTCTGTCTGGCCAAAATGTAAAGACAGTGATCAAGAAACGGGGTAAAACATTGTTGAAAGATGTGGGTCTGAAAACTCTGAGAGGTATAAAGCTTCGAGATTTCAAACGTCGACATCATTCTGCTTTCATCGCGGCAAGGAGACGCAACAAAAAAAGAAAAATCTCATCGCGACCGTCAGATATTTTTGATTGAACAACATGATGCAACACGGCTCTTGTGAGTGTAGCAAAACTGAACTTGATGTGTCACATGTTCCACCTACCATGACAGCAATGCAAGATGCACAGTGGACAGAACATTATCCTGTGTCAGCACTGAGCAATTCATCTCCCATTGAATTTGTAATTCCTGCTCAATCAGAAAAGTGGACTGATATCAACCAGAGCTACTTGTACCTGAAAGTCAAAGTAGTCAAACCGGATGGCACTAATCTGGCTGCCGATGGAGAAACATCCACAGTAAATAATTTCTTCCACAGCTTGTTTAGCAGTATTGATGTGTACCTGAACAACAAACTGATCACCAATAATGCTGACACATATGCGTACAGGGCCTACATTGAGAATTTGCTGTCTTATTCTACGGACAGTAAATCAACACAGCTCTACGCTACGGAAATGTGGAGTCCTGACACGGCGGGTCATATGCAAGAGCATACAATTGCGGAAGCTAATGAAGGATTTACTAAAAGAAGAACACGTATCCACAGGAGTCGTGTTCTGGAAATGTGCGGACGTCTGCATTTAGATCTGTGTTTGCAAGACAAGTACCTTCCCAATGGTGTAGAGATACGGCTGCGACTCAACAGAACCCCAGTCAGTTTTTGCCTTTTTGGAACAGAGGCAAAAATCCAGTTACTTCAAGCTGGATTCAATGTTCGGACTGTTGACCTGTTACCCGTAGTGGCCAACAACTTAAACCAGACCATCGCTCAACATGGCATGAAGATCCCAATTCGCCGAGCTGAGGTAAAAACTTTCACCATTCCTGCAGGCCAACGATCAAAGATCGAAGATCATTTATTTCAAGGACAGTTACCCAAACGTATCATTCTAGGCCTGGTAAAGAATACAGACATGAACGGTGATCTGGCAACCAACCCATTTGATTTTCAACATTTCAACTTGTCTAAGTTAGAAGTCAGTGTAGACGGAAAGACGACACACAACTTGCCGTTCCAGCCTAACTTTCCCACAGGAGAAATTTTGAGATCATACATGTCCCTGCATCAAGCCACGGGATCACTCGGTTTAAACCGCTCCATGGGTCTGACAATGGACGATTACATGCAGGGGTACACACTGTGGGGCATTGACTTAACGCCAGATCAAGGATCAGAAGAGGGACAGCTGCATCCTATAAAAACGGGAAACTTGCGAATCGAGGTTCAGTTTCGTGTAGCTCTTGGTGACCCCATCAATGTGATTGTGTATGCCGAATATGACAGTCAGATAGAGATTAACGGGTTCAGAGAAGTCATCACAGACTATTAACCATGAGCAAATCAGGACAACAGCTGGCCAAACAACTGTACGAAGAAATCTACAACTTGAATAGGCGAAACGATATGGTAAAGAGTTTGAACCAGCATGTGGTGCATGAACTGCAGACACACCTCTTTGATATCGCGAAAGAAAACTGTTATGGTTGCATTGTTGATCATCCCAGTCAGACCCAACATCCCATATGTTTGTTTAGCAGCAAAAGTGAGTGGGTCGAGATGTTTCTGAACAGTGCATTAAAAAAACTGGACATGTATCAAGTGATGGAAAGATGGTACGCTGAACTACAAAACATGGATCTCACACGCGCTGAGAAAGCTGATGCTTATCAGATGTGGGCAAATATAAAGGCTAGTGTAGATACGAACAAGATCACACCATTGGAAACTTTTGAGTGCGAATGGGCAGGACGCATTAAACAAGATTGGGAAAATGGAAACGATTGAGTTGCAGTATATTTTGGATCATTCACCAATTCTAGCTCCCTTGAATGCCGTAGTATGTGCTAAAGATCAACTACCACAACGTAGACCAGAGACTGTAAAAGCTTACATAGTGAATACCCACAATTCGACTCAACCTGGTGAACATTGGGTGGTTGTGTTTTTCAACGATAAATCGACTTACTACTTTGATTCGTATGGACAAAAACCACTCCATTGTGACATTCAACGTTTCTTGGAAAGACATGGACCCTATACATGGAATCTCATGAGACTTCAAGGATACAACACGTTTGTATGTGGAGCATATTGTTTGTTTGCTTTGCATTTTCTTGTTCGAGGATGTGATTTAACACGGGTGTTTAGAGCTAAATTCCGGACAGAGGATCAACCTCACTTCAATTTGAACGATTCCAATGTGGGATGTTGGTTTTACCAGAACTATTCAGAACTGTACAAACGTGCAAGAAGACAAGTGTGTAATCACCACCAACAAACATGCACAGCTAAACATCCACCAAAGTTTGGAGATGGTCGTGCGTGTTTTGAATTACTGACGAATAGTTTGGACCCATTCTACTTTCATTAAAGTGTTATGTACTTGTTGTTCATAGTGTTTGCATTGTTCATATTGTTTGTTCATATTGTTTGTTCATATTTTGTTTGCAATGTTCATAGAGTTCAATAAAAGGCTAAAACTGATTTGATTTCTTGTTGTTTATCTTACACATTAACAATTGTGATATATTCCCTCTCGAATATAGTTTGATGGCCCTGAAAAGGGCCGTTTTTGGTTTTTGTGATCCTGAATTACTCGGAGTCACCCTACTAACTCTGAATAATCAGGGTCAAACCATATGCCATAATAGGCTGAACGCACTGTAGGCCCATGTTTAGCGAAAACACAGGCAGGCCAGGCATACACTTGATAGGGTGCCCTACAAAACGGGCACTTCTGAAGCCGTGCGAAGCATCTGACGCATACAATGTCCTGACATTGACACTGGTTTATGTGATATATATCCTCCTCCCTCTCCTCTAAACACACACCACACTTTTCGAACCAGAGTTTTTGTTCGGACATTGTGATTTCATCCTTCTTTTTTTAAAAAAAAACACTTATATAGTTATGAAAAAAGTAGGTCAGTAGGTCAATCCATCCCCAAATGTCAAGGCCGAAGACAATGCTATCCAACTTAGGTCAAGGTCGAACTTGATTCATTGGATGGAAATTACATTCTCTGATTGGTGTACGCTAACAGTAGAAAGTAGGTCAATCCGCCTCAAGACTATAAAAGCACACTGCATCGTATCATAATCCTACTATCCAACCATGGAAAGCTACGTAACTTCTGATATCGTTAACAACGCCATACAGGCTGCTGATTTGTATGAGCTGACTACAGCTGCTAACCAGGCATCAGTGTCGTACACTCCGACTCCGATATACCAACCCAGCTACCAACCAACGTATCAACCTCAGCCTCCACCACACCAGCAGCAACCAGTACAGCAACAACAACAACCAGTGCAACAACCAATGCAACACCAACCGGCAGTGCAGCCAGTAAATAATGTTGGACAATCTATTCTGAGGGAACTCAAAGAGGTGAACAACAACCTCATCAAATTGCAAAAGAGAATGGTAGAAGTGGAATGCCGTATCAAAATGAAAACAGACAAGCTGGTGGTGCCTATCACTTTCATTCCAGAAAATGTGGAAGCATCCAACAAACGTCCACTTGATGCCGGATCCCATTCTAAGAATGGACTTGGAGCCCATTGTAAAGACATACAAAATAGCAAAAAGAGTAAGAAGTAGAGAGAGAAAAAAACAACGGCCCTTTTCAGGGCCAAACCCAGATGTCTCGAAAGGACATATTTTTACAATTGTCAAACCAAGTAAATAAAAGTATCAAACGAAATGAATTCATGCCATTCGTTTTCAGACTGTGCTATGGATAAGTCACATATAACTATCGACTGCATATCTGACATGGACAAAATAGAAGCCCGACACCGACGTTCGCTTAAACTACAAGCCCGATACCAACGTACGCTTAAAATAACAACAACACTCAGGAGTATCATAGACAAATTGAGTGCATGTTACTTTCATGAACTATACTACGATGATATCTTAAATATCATTGAAGCACATTTCATCACCATAGAACATGTTGAATACCTGCTGAAGAAAACTCATAGACAAATAGAGTAACCACTACTCTGTGAAAAAACAACGGCCCTTATCAGGGCCAACCCAAATGTCTCGAAAGAGAATATACCTCAATTGTCACCATTATTTTCAAGTTCCATTCAAAAATTTCTTTCATTAAAAATATGATCCAATGTTTTATAAAAATGTTACAAAAATGTTACAAAAATGTTACAAAAAAAAGTCATCACTACTACAAATTCGGCTTGAAATTTTTTTTAATTTTACAGCAATTCTGATATGTCAATACAAAAGTAGGTCAATCCAACCCAAAATGTCAAGGCCGAAGACAATGCTATCTAACTCAGGTCAAGGTTAAACTTGAATAGAACTAACGTTCTCTGATTGGTGTACGCTAACAGTAGAAAGTAGGTCAATCCACCTCAAGGCTATAAAAGCGCACCGCATCAAGCATTCGGTCATATTCTCGCTGCACAACCATGGAACCAATTCAGCAACTGAATGAATTTGTCCACGAATTGATGGGGTTGATCGAACGACAACGCAATGAGTGGAGACAACAGCAAGACCATATTGCAGAATACCATCTGATTTTGTCAAACATGGTACATCAGATGATATTGAGACAACAGATGATGCAACGCGATGAACATGATGACTATATGCTCATGGAACATCAGGAGATGTTGAGACAACAGCAACAAGATGAAGATGAAGATCATATGCTCATAGAACAACAGCAGATCTTACAAGATGAAAACGATGTCATCGTAATCAGTGACGATGGCATCGAAACCGAGCACGATGTGGACAATGTCACCGAAATCTAAAGAAGAAACAAAACGGCCCTTTTCAGGGCCAACCCCAATGTCTCGAAAGGACATTTTTACAATTGTCATTTTTACAATTTTACATAAATCTGTTTTCATATAGAGTACCATTCGGTACTATAGATTCTGTTTTTCATATAGAGTACCATTCGGTACTATAGATTCTGTTTTCATATAGAGTACCATTCGGTACTATAGATTTGGTACCATAAATACCAAAAAAAAAAAAAATTTATGGTACCACGGTACCATAAAAAAAAAAATTTATGGTACCTTGGTACCATAGTGCCACCCTATACTACTGGCGTAGACTTGACCCTGAAAACTGGACACCGAGTGTGTGAGTATACATGGTTATAACTTCTAATCAACTGAATCACAGCGGTGAATTAATAACACCTGAAACCAAATCACTATATACCGGAACCATCCTTATACACGTCTTACCAATTTGATATGTTGTGGCTCTCCTGGGAATCAGATGGGCACTCTGTCTACTCGACTAAACCGAGACTGGCGTGAAATTATATAGATTTTCTACTTTGACACAATTGAAGCTTGGTAGAAATATGTTCTGTTATACATAGTAAATTTGTGAGGCACGATACAATTTGAAGGTGTTTAGAATGACTCGATCACCCTATATCACGTTTATAATTAATACATGCAATTATACCTCCGATAAACCTTCTTGTTTCGAATAGAACTAGACTACTGGGGCCCGTTTCACTTAACTTCGCACCAACAAATTTTATCTTAGTCGTAAGTCTGTTGTTCTACATAGTGTCTACTAATGTCTCATTTTCACAATAAAAGATTAAGAAAGATGGCCCAATTTATTGCATTATGCAATCACAACATATTTTGTGGAGAAAAATATACAGAAAAAATACTATTTTACATCTGTGAACATTTACGCTTACGAAGATATTTTTTCGTACGAAGTTTAGTGAAACGGGCCCCTGGTCTCTTTCAATTTTTATGATCATTTACTTTCACTTTTCTATCAAATATCAGACATATACGCAAAATAAATAATTGAAACAAAGTAGTAGTAGATCTATGTTCTAACGTGAAATGTAACGAAACTCGTTATAGGTTTAAGTTAGTTTTTTTAAGACAATAGGACTGCCTTTACTTTTTAAGAACGTGTAAATGTATATCACTTCTTACATAAACAATGTTGAATATTAAGATCAAAATCCATTTACCCACCAGTTACAAACGACCAAACACCGAAAGTGATGATGACGTCGATCAGGTTGATGGAAGTAAAAGCTACCACAAAGGAATTTGCTGCGTAATATCGGCTCCAGATGGCGCGTTAAAAAAGGATGACGTTGAGTGTCTCGCTAGTGACGAAGTTGATGATGTCATAGAGACCCTGTTTGACGGAGAGCGATTGGCAAGTTCTGTCATCAGCATTGACTCCAATCAAGGAAACATGGACTTTGAAGTAAGTGAGATAACATGCAGTAAGATGAGAGAACTACATAAATAAATGAGATTTGACAATAGTAGGTCTAGATTGAAGTAAAATCCGAATAAAAGAATATAAGTACTTCCCTGGCTAATTTACACGATGACATAATATTTTGCCTGTTGCACTAAATGTAAGTAGACTTACTTTCTATATATGTCATATAAAAATGTTTATATTAATCTCTAGGTTCCCATCAGGGTCCATGTTCCTCACGCTACTTCGCCTGACAGCGGAGATGAGGTCGTGTTTAAGTATTCCGTGAACGGAAGTGACGAGTGGGTGACGCAATGTCCTGCAATGCCAACGAAGAAGTCTCTCACGACAGAGGTAGGAGGCTTTAGATAGAAGAAATGTTTGAGTCACAGATGATATGACTTGCATTGATTATTGTATGTACAAGCTGATTAAGATGATAATGAAGCATGAAACTTGTATATGATGTTGTTGTTTTTTCTCTTTGGTGGACGGTTTCAATTAATATCATATATAATTACTCGAAATGGAGCATTACTAAACAGGATCCCTGCATCCAGAGAATTGAAATACTACGTCGTATTAAAAATGAAATGCTTATTTCTTCTCTTTCCTTTTTAATCTGGTCAAAATATCGTACAAACTTCGACAATGCCTGAATATGCCATAAAATAACCATAGATTTAAACACTTGACTGTCGGGTACGTACTATCACTTGGTTTCGTCTATGCAATCTCAAGAACCTATCGGTATAATAAGGTTTATATGAAGGGGTGATCGTTTTGATTCGATATCAACTACACATCTGCATCTTCTTCCGAAATCAATGCTTACAGTTCACATCAACGGGGTATCTGTGTCATATTTGCCTCCAAAAATCCTTATCATGTGGCATCATAATTTGTCGGAGATTGTTTGCATTTATAATACATCTCTAAAAGAATCAGTTGTGAGTGTAAAATGAATAGAAGTGTACGTCTATGACCTACGTCTATGACATTGCAGAATGTGAAGCTGTCGTGTCTGGAGCTGGCAAGCCTTGGAAGCATTAAGGTGGCTGTGGTGGTTCGACCCCGTGGGGAGACGATCATAGTAAACCGACCCGGGGTCAGCCAGTACCTGGCTTATGACAAAAACGTCAGACTGTTCATCCCTAGGGAGACCTACAACAAACAGACGGAGATCCGGGTCACAGTATGCAAACTTTTTTTCCGTAGCTTTTTTCTAGTATGATTCGAACTGTTACTGGTAATTTACATTCTTTCGCCGGTTCTCAATGTATTTATTGTTCGTCTTTTTCAACAGTTTAGAACAAATAGTGTCAATAATAACATCTATAGTATTTTGTGAAATAGAACAGTATAGATGTATATGTTTCTTGACCAAAATACGTAATACAGAAATCGGATGATAACGTTAACGTGTAACAAAAACAGACATTATCTCGTTCCAGATTAATTGTTAAATTATCAATGTTGTAATGATATTATACAGTGAATTTCCAACTAGTACAGAACCAAAACATTTGACAAGTTTGAATGCAGAAAGTGTATTTGCATCCAAACCTACAATAGCGTTAATATGAATAGCACACATGTCCTAGTATGATCGTTATTGTTTTGTTTTCAGTTAAAGAACGTACCACTGGAGAACTACTCCTCCGTGTTGGGTAAGGGTAGTGACGCGGTGAGGGAGATCCTATCCACTAGCTCGCTAATTACCCTCAACTGTCAGAAACCGACAGGCAAGGACATTGAAGTCGACCTCATCAGGAAACCAGGTAACATTGACATTGCCACTGAAAATCGACTTCATCTTAGAAAGCGTGTCTTTGACATTCACTTTGATATTGTAAATATCTTCCATTAGGATAACTTGACATTTATTGCCAATTGTCAAAATATATTCAATCTCATCTGAAAGCTTGCTATCATCGACATTCATTGCCATAGGATAATAGCACTTCTTTTTATAGTATTTCGACGCTATATTTTAAACGTACAGTTTTGTCCATTTATACTATTTGGTCAAATGGAAATGCATATTTTTTATGAAATATTAATTCATACGATTTTGGTAGGTGGATACGATAGGATAACAGATATTTTAGTTTTATAGTAAACCTTTCAAGTGACTTTGCAATGGTTACTTTTTTATCAGATGAAAGCTCTAAAACTTCGAGTGGCAAGCGGTTTCACTTGTTCCGCGGGAAAGAAAACTTATGGAAAGTAGCCAAATCTGAATATAAAAACAAACAGAAGGACGTGTCTGTTCACCTTCCTTCGTCACGTGACGTGTACAGGTTGGTGGAATTATATTATTGATTTAATGTTGAGATTAGTTGTTTCGGTCTTTCAAGGCATAAAATGTACTGTATAAATAAAAACACTTGATCAATTTAACGTTAACTCTTTTCTTTGACATGTTCTTATACCCTCTATGAGTGCAGGCCTTAAATATCCCACAACAATGTAGCGCCTGCGAGATTCGTTATTTAGACACCAGGACAATGTCTTTGCGACACTATAATTAGACAATTGCCGAACATGCCCGTTTAATTTCATCACACTGTACATAAGTTTTAATTATTGAAAGAACATGTTTTGGACATCAAAATACCTCGCAGGTGTATTCGTTTATGATCTTTACTTCTTGGTTATTAATGTCTACATTTTGTTGGGAAAGAACTATCAAAGCGTTACACACATTGTTTGCATAGTGGCTCGGAAAGGGGATATGATGTTTGTATTCATAACCGGTGTTGTACTTAACAATGCTATACTGTTATCTGTACAAAATGATTAATCAAAAGTATATGTACACGGAACTCTCTTGAAGCGGTGCGATAGATAACGCAGTTATATTTTTCACATATATAAATTGGTGATAACTTGTTAATGTCTTTTTGCAATGTAGCACTATTCACAAATGCTATTAACAACTCTGAGATATTAGATATATTACCCTATAGAACGACAATGCTAAACATCGAATATGTTTTCATTTCTGAGGGCCACACGTGTTAGCATGCATTAATTAAACAACTTTTTGTATATATACAACATAATTTCTCGGAAGTCTAAACAAACAATTTCGTGACGAGTTATAGACTTTATATAGTGAACATTATCATAAATATCAGGATAAAATATTTATCATTATCACTGAAGCATTGAAACAATTATAATAAACAAAACAAATTCATTTATCAATTTGATATTCTATACCAATTATTGTTTCATATTTGATAAGGTAAATACATCACGTTCTAAGTACATTAATATTTTATACAATTTTTGTAACATTTCTATAATTCAAAAATAAATCGGCAATGTATAGCTATCAAACATTAATTATTATTAAAAAATACATAACGTTTAGCAAATTAGAAAGAAACACAGCTCACTTTGTACACAAATTATGAAAATGATTACTGTATAAACATAATACTCCAGTCTGTCGCATCTGTGCAAGCTTAATCTATAAGATCGAATAATGTTTTAAGGATTTTGTCAGATTCATCTTCCATAACGCTTAAACATTTTTATCAATAACTGCAGTGTTATAGAACTTGTCATGCCGGAATATTCGACACCGGAAATGGCAATGGAGGCCGCAAGACACGTGTACGACCTGGCGACAAAGACTGTGGTCAGCGTGCTGGTCAAGCAGAGAACGGCTGATCCTATGGCTGCTGTATTCCAGTGTGTGAGGCGGGACCAGCTAGACAGCGTGACGTCAGAACTTACAGACCAGGGGTTTGGATACGGTACGATACCGGAAGCTGTTTGTTTTTTAGAAGGTCCATCTGGTTCACACAGGTCGCTTTGCGAGAGATCACTGTTACCACTTGTGACATATGATAAAATACATCATCATGTTAAAATATCACAAAGTGCTGTTTGAAAACATTAATGAGACTTAAATATATGAACACTGACAAATATATCATTTAAGCAGAAATGCAACATACAAATTTCAGTTGTGTGTATTTATGTAATGGGGGTCACCACTGCCAACAACTGGATGTCGCACTTGCAAACCGGGGCGTACAAGGGTTGTGCTCTGTGCTAAGCGTCAATCTAGTAACTCATTAATTGATCTTAGATCATTAAGCTAAAGAAGTTTTATGAAATAATGAACAAGAAAGTTTACGTCGTATGTACAAATCTACATTTCGAAGATGTTTCTCCGACAATAAATATCTCTGTCTAGACCTATAAACTCTCAATCAATACACTGCAGAATGATCAACAAAATAACATCAAAAAATGCGAAAGAAATAAAAATCAAAGACTAAATCAGTATACGATTGTCATTATTTATATCAAAGATACAATTATACGTTATGACGTTGCAGGAGGTGGGATCAGTCGTGAGTTTTGTATGCAGGACGGGGAACTACTTCACATCCGGTCTTCCGGGAATGTGCAGATAGACATCAGCCCAGAGATCAAGGTAACACTCTTGTTTAGATTATTGTGAAGTGGGTAATAAACAATACTGTGAAATCATTCATTTACGTGGGACACTAATATTCGTCAATTTCGTGGAGGATTTTATCCACGAATATTAATCCCCACGAAAGCTTGTCTCTTACATAGACCCCAAGTTTTCTAGAAAATAAATCCACGAATTTCCCTTATGTATTTAATGTCAACGAAAATTAATGATATTACAGTACTTCAGTTGAATAAGGGAAGCTGTGTATGAGAGGAATTAACATGCAAAAGTATTTAAAAAGTAAGACATTTAAAAGATATAAACTAAAAGGGAAAGAGTATATACGCTTGGTGATCTATTGTTGTTGTTTCTCTTCATCTTTAGAGCAACCGCAGTCATTACAAGCACATTACTCTGATAAATATTTGCAGAAATATGGCGGATGTCACTCGTCGTGTGTATTTAATTGACCGGGAGAACGGTTTTATTTCATAAAATTCAAACATAAATACATTTATTTTATTTTCACTTTGAGAAAAAGCAATATACAAACAAAGGAATAGATATGACATCCATGTATTGCTTAAAAAGAAAACAGCCATAAAGCTCTTATAAGAAAGAGCTAAAGATAGATAATGGTCACGAGTGAATGACGTGAGCGAAAAAATACGTACATATAGGAACATGCACACGTGCATAAACTATACATATGTAAACATTATTTATCAAGACGTGTTTGTCTTAAAGGATATCGTGGTTCCTTTCTCATCCTTGATCGATAAAACCAGACGGGACC
>CM037788.1:63404060-63454060 GCA_021229015.1 Solen grandis | reverse complement strand
TCAATTCAATAAAAGTATGATTCTCATTTCTTTGTTTCTGCCTTCCTTGTAGTTCTAATTCATTTGACATGCATTACACATTTTTAGCTCACCTGAGCACAACGTGCTCATGGTGAGCTATTGTGATCGTCTTTTGTCTGGTGTCCGTTCGTCTGTCCAGCGTCTACAATTTTCTTTAAACGACATCTCCTCTGAAACCACTGGGCCAAATGTGATAAAATTTGCCTGTGATGTTCCTTGCATGAAGCTCTACCAAGTTGTTCAAATGGTTCCTCTCTGTTGCATATCTGGGTCACAGGAGCTAAAAATAGATTTTTAAAGTGAAATCTTAAAAAATCTCTTCTCAAAAACCACAAGGCCTAGGGTTAAGGTATTTGGTGTGTAGCATCATCTAATGGACCTCTACCAAGTTTGTTCAAATAAGGATCTGAAGTCAAAATTGGCCCCTTCGCAGGGTTTTATATAGTCTTACATAGGCAAAAATAGAAAAAAATCTTCATATCAAAAACCACAAGGCCTTGAGTTAAGATACTGAGTGTGTCTAGTGGACAACTAAATGTACCAAGACTGTACAAATCATGACCCTGAGGTCAAAATTGGCCCCTCCCCAGGGGTCACTTTCTTTTACATAGGCTTAAATAGGAAAATCGAGAAGAATCTTCTTGTCAGAACTACAAGGCCTGGAGTTAAGATATTGGGTGTGTAGCAATGTCAAGTGGACCTCTACCAAGTTTGTTCAAATCATGGCCCTGGGGTCAAAATTGACCCTGTCCCAGGGGTCACTTAATTTTACATAGACTTAAATAGGAAAACTAGAAAAACCTTCTTGTCAGAAACCACAAGGCCTGGAGTTAAGATATTTGGTTTATAATATGACGCAAATGGACATCTACCAACTTTGTTCACATCATGGCCCTGGGGTCAAAAATGGCCCCTCTCCAGAGATCACTTGCTTTACATAGGCTTAAATAGGAAAACTAGAAAAACTTTATTGTCAAAAACTAAAAGGTCTGAGTTAAGATATTTGGTACATAATATGGCTTATGGACATCTACAAACTTTGTTCACATCATGGCCCTGGGGTCAAAATTGGCCCTGCCCCTGGGGTTACTCTGTTTTACATAGGCATATACTGGAAAATCTAGAAAAATCTTTTTGTCAGAAACCACAAGGCTTGGAGTTTAAATATTTGGTATATTACATGGCTTTATAGATATGTACTAAGTTTGATCAAATCATGCCCTGGGGTCAAAACTGGCCCGTCCCAGGGGTCACTTGATTTGACATAAACTTATATAGTAGAGTCTTTAAAAGAACTTGTCAGATACCACAAGATAATGGGTCTATATATTTGGTATGTAACATGGCCTTGTGGAAGTTTTCAAATCATGGCTCTTGGGTATAAATTGGTCCTGCCCTAGGGGTCACCTGATTTTATACCTATGACCATCAAAATTTTGACCACAGGTACAGTTTTTGTGTGCAGTTGCAGTTATTTTGCTGTACTTCTGCATGGATTTTTTATTCAGTTTGACTGTTTTATAAAAGGCCATATTAATCAGGGGAGCGATTCAGGGCAATCATGGCCCTCTTGTTTTTGTTTTTTTTTGGTGTTGTGTCAGTTACAATTAAAATACTTACAGCAGTTTTCTTTTTCGAATCAGGCAAATTATGCTGCTTATGATCGATTAAAAAGACGTCATATAACATGTATGGCCACCCTGATATTGCTTTCTGATTATTTTTAGGTAAATATTGTATATTATCTTCTTAAAGTAACAGAATTACACTCATGGTGATTAAATGAAAAACACAGGTATAATTTCAAAACAAATATGTTTAATAAAACAATACACATGGATCCATACAATTGTTTTACAACTGATGACAATGAAAAATACAATATCACTTCAAAATTAATTTTGACAAGTTCATCTTTCATTAAGATTCACAGAACAATCATACAATTAGACCATTTATCTCAAAACTAATGCACTATATCACTTAAAATCCTTTCCCATGTCTGCTAGACTGATTCTTAAAGAGACAACCCTGTCTGCATGTTAGTATACCAGAATATGTTAACCTATTCCAGACTCTAATCACAATTTCTCTGAATAAATAAAAGTTCACCATTCTTGGAAATAGCACGACAGTTGAAAGCATACAATTCACTACATAACAAATGTTTGGAGGAATGGGTTTATAATATTCATCTCGATGATAAAGAACTGTTAGCTCCTTAACCCTTTCCCTCATATAGACTCATTTTGATGCACTCAATAGGTACCACATAAAGCCTGATCTGCAGAATACCACAGTTAAACCTTAACAAATTTAATTACAAAATCCTCATTTCCAGACCACTGAGGAGCAGCAAACAGCATAAAACCTGATCAACCTGCGAGTTACTCGCAGGCTGATCTGGTTTTATGTTGTTCGCATAGGTCTTTTTATGGTTTCCTCTATGAGGGAAAGGGTTAACGCAGCCACATACAGTATAAACCTAAGTATTACCAGAATGAAATTAGACATACTCTTGGGCTGATCAAGTCTCTTAAACTGACATATCCTGAAGAGCATTACAAAACACTAAGTTAACATTATTTATCTGTTTTCAATAATGGTAAGGAACAGTATTGTCAGATAAATTTGAAATTTTTTAATTTATTTTTTTTGTTGCACAAGCTTCAATAAGGTCCAGATCAGATTTTTTTTTGATTTTTTTTTCCCTTATTAAATTCACATCGGTACAAAGGGATATTGATAGAACAAGCTCTATTTTCCATCTGTAGCTGAGTAAATTTCTCTTGCAGCTTTTCATGATACTTTGTATTCTGGGCTTTATATATACTACAGTGGTGAATGTGAGAGACTGGACTGTTCGGTATCTATGATGCTGGTTGATGATTGATTAATGATAAGAGTGGGCGTGTCAGGGAGTGCTATGACAGATCTTCATCGTCAAAAAGGTCATCAAAGTCTGAAACAAAAGGAAATATTTAAAATCAAAGTCTGAAACAAAAAGGAAATATTTAAAATTCAGTCATAGCATTATGTAAAATAACCAGATGTCAAAAATCATATTGCTAATCTGTATACATATGGTAGTGCTGCCTCTCAGACTCTTCAAGACAATCAAATTTTTGAAATTACCTTAATATATACTTTGTATCTGAAACTACTTGTGTACCTTTTAATGTATACTAAATGTTTGAAATTACCTTATTATATAGTTTATAATCATACTTTGTGAAAAGTAAGCATGCTCTACTAGTATCAAGTATCAAATTAAAATATTTAGTTTGTTCAGCTTCAGCAAGTGATCCTGCCCTGGTACTTTATCCAACTGACCACCAGGAATGAATTCTAGTTTTAAACAATGAATCATCAATGGTACCTTATAGCAAATTCTATATTTTGAAATTTGTGAATGATACTATTAAATACAGCAAAAAATAGCCAAGTCAAGAATCTATAACCTGAACCTCAGACATTTAGTTGTTTTTTTTTTGCCTCCTGCTGTAAGCAGAGGTGACACATAGCAATCACTTTTCTGTTGTCTGTCTGTCCATCAGGTTTCAGCAGGTGACTCATATGTTCCAGAGAACATTCTTGATTTTATTCAGACGTGTGATGTATTGTGGTTCTCTGTACTTTACTTACCATTGAAGAAGTCGGCATGGACAGACTTCTCGTTGGCTGCAAGATCCATCAGTAGAGCACTAGAACCTCCTGCCTGCAGAATAAAATACCTTCAGTAGATTAAATGTATAAGACTTATATTATTTGATATAAACTAGAACTTATCACTGAAGGTGGGTAATACCCCCTGCATTCACCTATATAATAATGTGAGAGTAGGACAGGATTAAGATTAATAACAACTATGGCTCTATATGACTTTGGTACATAAGATTGTTCTTAGTGTATTGATAATCAAACATGCACTTTTTTAAAAACAGATGTTGGTTTACATAAATCAGTAATTGTCTTCTAGATGAGAGTTATTGGTAGATATAACAGGTGGTTAAAAAAAAAAAACAAAAAAAAAACATTCACTGAAAATGATATAAAAGCGGTACTTCTTATTTAAATGAATGTTATTATGTTTCCCTTACATTCTCTATCAATAAGAATGGTTTGAAAACAAGGATTAATCAAACTTGCGAATTGTCAATGGTTTTCTTGTAAAATTACATCACACTGGAGGTGAATATTGCACTATTTAATAATGTGCATTGCTCGAGAATACAAATATGGCGAGAACTGAATACTTAAGGATAATTCTTCATACAATATATGTTTTAACTGTTTCCCCAAACCTGCTTATTTAAAAAAAAGTTTGGAAACAAGCATCAATCTATTTTGAGAATTGTCGATGGTTTCCCTGTAAAATTACATCACACTCAAGGTGTAATATCGCGTCAGTGTACATAGCTCGAGAATACAAATATGGCAAGAACTGAATACTTGATGATAATAAAATGAATGTTTTAACTGTTTCCCAAACATTTTTATTTAAAACGGTTTGGAAACTAGTATCGATCTTTTTTGCGAATTGTCTATGTTTCCCTGTAAAATTACACCACAAACAAGGTGAAACATCGCGTTAGTGTACATAGTTCAAGAATACAAATATGGCGAGAACTGAATACTTAAAATATATGGATACGCTATATGCTAAATAGTCTAGTAACCAAATCTTAAGAATCTTGAATATCTTACCTCTTCAATGTCCATATAGGGACCTGCTCCTTCGGGAAACATTTCATCGGCTACAATAGAAGCTTTCATTTTATTATTTTCTCTTATTTTCTTCTTTTATTAATAACGGTGTTGTGTGAGATCTGCTATGTGTGAAAAAACTATGACGGTGTTTCGGCCTCGATACACTTCCGTCCCTCCACATATCGGCTATTACCTGGCATTTTGGCATCTTCAAAAAAGCTAGCAGACCGTGGCGGTTCGGCTGTTGTTTTAATTTAAAGTTTGATAATGTTTCCACATTCAACGTGGTTCTGTAAAATAAATATCACAATGCTATTGCACTGTATAAAAACGTCAAAATTTAAGTATGAGAGAGAGAGAGAGATTAAATTTTTTTCTGCCGACATGCATGACTGTTTCAACATCTTTGTTAACCCTTAGCATTATCAATCTACACCATAACTGAGAGAGAGAGGGAGAGAGAAGGCTATTCGAGTTTAATTAAATAACTTCCCTGAACAATCAGTAAAATGGCGTATGCTGTGCAGTTCGACCTTTATTTTCGCTATGTTTGATATCGGTAATATAAATATAAACTCAATCCACCACCCCTATCTATATGTCTGTCCGGCCGTCCGTCTACACACTGGTTTTATTGGTCAACAGTGTGACTGAAAGACACTATTAATGATCTAATACTACTGTACTAGTATTGACCAACATTCTTAGCGTAGTTCACGGTGTGATTTATGCATAGTAACACATATGTGTAGAGTGAATGCTTAAAAACATAATTTGCATAAGTTAATGGTCAGTTATATAGCTGTGTCCTCTGTAAAACTAAACTATTGATGAGTATCGGTAGTAACTTCGACTAATCCATACTCTTCATTTTTTTTGTCAGATTTAACAAGGTCAACACGCAAGCATTAAGATTTCGTAAAACATTAAAATAGTGTACAAAAAAAATCATAGGACAGGAGGCAAATGAAAAAGTATTATAAATTTATTAGTACGTCGAGGAAAAAAAGAAAAAAGAAACACACCATGCAACATGATACTTAAAAAACGACACCAAACATATTTCAATATGCTACTGAGTGTAATTTCAGTAGTAAATATTTTGCTAAGCAGGTTAAATTTAACCAATGAAGCATGCATAGTCAGAAGAAATGTACCAGGGAAACTGGACTATACACAGTATATATCAATAAATGAAATCGTAGGCACAATGTTACCTACCTACACTCCCTTATAAAAATAAAATTGGAGCGACAAAATGCCTTGATTTGGTGCAGTTAAACAAAGAACTTATACAGATATAGGAAACTCCTGTAAAAGCCAATGAAAATTTATTCTTAGGCACACAGCATACTATTGAATATTGCAAACTTTCAAAAAAAGTATGGACAAACTACAGAGAAAAAAATGTAACCATACTATAAATTAATCGTTAATCTGCAAGGATTTTTTTTCTCAGTTTGATTGGTTTTAAAAATTCTTTTAAATTATGATTTAAATTCAACCAGTGAAGCAGATGAATTTCCCTTTAAAAGGAAGGCTTGTCCAGTTTATTATTAACCGATCGTTGCTTAATCACCAGCTGTT
Source organism: Solen grandis (assembly GCA_021229015.1). Lineage (NCBI taxonomy): Eukaryota > Metazoa > Mollusca > Bivalvia > Adapedonta > Solenidae > Solen > Solen grandis. The sequence goes on along the minus strand of CM037788.1, from coordinate 63,447,742 downwards.
ATTGTTCGAGTCTTTGCTCCAGTATGATAACCAACTACTGTGAACTTACCGTAAATTCAAGAATTGTTGGCAATGCTTATAGGTGTTTTTTAATACTGTGTGTATATATGAAGAGATCGCATCAAATGTTTATTGATCACAGAGGTTCAAAGTTGCCTTGGGTGAATCATATCGAACTTCGAGCCCCTGTGTTTTTCACTGGTTGTCGTTAAAAAATTAGGAAACCCGCATATGACGTGAACACAAACGGATACTCTCAGCTATCTGCCAAGTAGGAATAGTGTTATATCCAATAAAAACTCTCAAATAAGCTTATAATGTCTTTAATATAAATACACGATGAATGAATAAGAAACACATTTGGTTGTAACATATATATTTGCTAGTATTGAAATAATTTTCACAAAAGTCTTATGAAAAAGAAGACAAATTCATGTATGTTTCAGATTGTTTCGTATATGTCGCGAAATGTCATTGTTGTAATATATATACGTATTAACTGAATTGGATCTCGACTTTCACAGGTCAAAATGAAAATGAAAACGACCTCCGTATAGATCTAGTACAAAACAATTTAGAATGTCACCATGATACGTAAACTATTTTGTGGTAAGTATGATTTATCAAAGGGCGACAATTTTAGCAAAAAATTCCGACAAATGATCCCCGCTATAGTATTCTTCATATTAGAGTTTCAAATTAAAAATTTAAATAATTTTCTTCACCAAGCATTGAACAAAAGACAACAAAAATCCTGGTCACTCTATTGCTCAATGGTATGAATTTAGCGAGAAGGAAATGAAAAATGCACGTTGAGTACGCTAGGCGTCTATTCTGGCCTACGCACGTACGCCATACGTCAAACTATATTTTTGCAAAACGAAAATGACTTTAAAAAAAAAAAATATATATATATATCTTCGGGTAATTCATCCATCACTAAATTTTAATCACGGCCCTTCAAAAGATTAAAAAGACTTCAGTGCAGATGCAAGCATCCATTGACCTGGATTTATAGGCTCTTTTGCTCAAAGTCTATTAAGGTTTGCATTTACTATAAAATTCCTTAATCACCTGATGAACCATGACAACACTTTAATGACGGATTGATGACATTAAGAATACGTGTACGTGAACATATTTGCACCAAATCTTGCTATGGGAGTCAAAAATCCAACCTTTTATCCCGATAGTAGCATCGCTGCTCATGTTTAGCATAAGGAAAAAAAAAAAAAAAAAAAAAAAAAAGTTCCGTTTCTGGTCGCCTGACCGCCACTCTTTTTTTACAACCGTCCCTAAAGTTTTTTTTTTTTTTTTTTTTTTTTTTTTACCTTTCCGCCTTTAAAAACATCTCCTCCCCCCTTTTTACCTTTCGTTTCATGTAAAAACAACAACATAAAAAAATCCCAAACTACTGACCCTCTTTTTTATTTGCTGGAGACCAGAAACGAAACTATTTGTTTTGCCTAAATTGAACAATCGTCCAGGTTATGTTCCCATATGTGTTATTGCTCAAACTACATGTACATATCCTGAAACTATAGTTTTACGAGACAGACATACGCGTATAGAAGAAAAGAGGAGGAATAATTAGTAAAAACAATTTTAAATCTTTAAATATTGTTTTATAGGCTTCATAATCTCTCATAATTCTTAACTTATTTTTTTTTATACATTTTCACGATTTTACTTGTGTTTGTGTCCTGTACAAACATAAATGTAATATATTTCATTACAGTTTCAATCGTACAATGGCGAAAATTTAATATCTGTTTGTACATCATCACGCTAGTGATAATGTGGAAAACTGTTTGAGAGGCTGAATACTGTGGTAATTTTGATGCCCTATCCAGATTTGAAGTTTGATGTAAACATTAGCTTTTGTAATATATGCAAACAACTTAAAAATTGGACTGTTGAACCGACAATAACAGGACATTGAAAAAATGTCAAATACGAGCGAAGGCATCGTCCAATGATAGCTGTTCCCACTATGGACTTCGCAATATAAATAAACACGCTTATATATCTTTATTTTTACTGCTATCCTATAAATAAGGTGCTGATATTATGATTCTTGTGAACTATTTTACATTAATATTTCACTCCAAAATTTTCCTACCAGCTATGTAATATACAAGAAAGTTAGTAGTAGAGATTTAACTTGTGTACCAGTTGACAACTACCTGTATTTCTGGAAGTCATAATCGATATGGACATCTGTCCATCGTCGGAAAACCCACGTTCGCTCAATACGCTTTGCTTCTTAATCGACCGTGGGATATTTGGTTAGCAAAACTTCGTTCTCATGAATTATTAATTAGGCATTCCGTTGGATCCGTGGCTGAGACTGCACGGCGGCAGCAGGGATCATTTGACTAACGAGACGGTGAGGGATTTTGAATGTTAGTTTCGTTTCACCATATAGAGGTGATCTCACGCTCCTCGTCTAAGCGTAGCTGTTTATTTTGCGGGATCAATGAGTCAGCTATTGCCTGTGTAATTTCAATGAAGAGTATTCAAAATAATATGCGTGATTTCATTGGTCAGCATGTAGCTGATTAATATTCATGAATACAAAGTTTTGCTTTCTGGAAATCCCACGGTATATACAGTAGTGATACCGGAAAATATACAGTGGGTTTTCGACGATGCTATCTCTCTATCTCTGCATACTGCCAACCCCTCTTGCGACTGTTAAGGACAGGAAGACATTTAATCGTTTATTTGCAGAACATGTTTTAGATTATTCAATGCATTAGCACCCTCGTTAATGGCGGTATCCGACTCTCTCCATTCTTGCAGAAGAAGGAAGTTAGGATCTTCGTTGCCATTGGAACCAGTTTTGACGCATTCATCGACCTGGGATGACGTCAAACCCAGTTGTTGTCCAACGTCAGACGGGTTGGCACTTAACTTTTGACATAATTCACGCAACACTTTGTCTGAGAGGAACTCTGAAATAAAAGTGTATGGTATTACTTGCTTGAATGATTAAAGTACATTTATATGTTATGCATAGTTGGTAATTAATAGTTTAAGCGATTTGCTGACTCAGACGTTTGTTTAATAACATATGAAGGATTTTTATTTTGTAAGTAATATCATGTTGGGCCATAGTGCATTCCAATGGATACTATGACTTCTATATACTTGTATATTATTTTCATATTCAACATGGAAACAAAGGCTACTGACCAGAGAAAAATTCCAGTACTGTCTCACACTCCACTGCCAACTCGGAGAGACCACACCTTCTGAGGGCGTGAAGCACGGGAATGGCCTGTCAAACACGTGGAAAGTACACAGGTTATTTGAATCATTCATTTACAAGTCGTATAATGATGAGTTTGATATTATAAAGACCTAATAATTGAACATTGTGTTGAACTTGTCTTTGGATAACATACAATTGTTAATAGTGGATAGCACAGATTAATAACCAACAAGAACTATTTTATTTCTTTTAGATGCCACAACCATAATAGACCATCTGAAATCGCGTTTGAGGCTTTCTTTAAATTCATCGCGACGAGGTATATATTTGTTGCTTAGAAACATGGCAGGAGTTCTTAACTGAGGTAAGCTTTATTTACTTGTTTAGTATAATTTCTACATACTACAATATACAGTGTATTATAAATTTATGATAAACTGTATTACAGGAAGTGTTTTCTTCATACATGTATTTCATGTTTTATTTGGTTTTCGTGCTTTGAATTTTATTTTGGAGGATTATGGACCAAACACAACTGGGACCGCCGTGGCCGAGCGGTTGCAGTCGTGGACTACAAATCTCTCAGCCCCTCACCGCTGTGGGTTCGAATCCCGGTAAGGACTTCGGATTTTTCATATGAGGGATCCTTCCAACTGGCTCGCGGTAGGTCGATGGTTCTACCCGGGTACCTCTGTGTATTTGGGATCTTCCTCCACCTGTAATTAGCTGGACGTCGCTATATGATTGAAATATTATCGCAGCGACGGTAAATCCCAATACAACAACAACAACAAATACAACTTGAAATGAAATGAACTGGATAGTAAACATTATAAGCAATTATAATTTATTAAGCTTAATTACATATTTAATGGAGAAAAAAATATACATTTCAATAGGAAACTAGATCCAGACAGAAATTCTCAACAACATTAAATTTGATATTTGACATATTCGGTGGATAAAGACAAACCATCTTTCAAGCTTGATGTAAACATCGTATCACTGTTTTTGGGAAGATTTCACCTAAAGATTACTTAAATTAAAATGTCCACCTTAGATTGGTTTGCAATTGGTAATCACTCTTTACCTGTTGTTTATTTATTTTTTTACTTTTTTTTTTTACAGGATTTCATACTTAGGGTGGTTTATATATTTGTGTAAGTAGTATACTGCATTATTTTTCCTAGGATATTCCACTGGACCTAAACTCTGATGTGTATTTAGCAAACATACTACTCGCTTCAGGAAATACATTCGCAGGTATTGTCATAGTTAATCGAATCCTTCACTTCATTCTTTATATACCTAAGACTTTTCTTTTGATATACGATTACAAATAAAAATCAAACCTATTTTTGACGACCAGACTGTGGAAAATAAGAAAATTACTACTGCAGCAAGGTGGCTTTTAAATCAAGGGCAAACCTTGAACGAAATATATATGCAAACAAGAGGACCAAATGACATTAGATCGCTCACCGGGGTACATAAGCTTATTGAAAACCATTCACTTACCTTCTGCAAGAACCAGATTCAAGTTTCAGATACAAAGGAGTTTTAAGTTAGTCAAGCATCTGGAATCCTTATTTTTCAGGGATCAACTTTATTGTTGGAATAATGGTAGACAGCCATATGGGGTGACCATTTGTGCCATAAAATTAAAATCTTACCATTGCTTTGATAAAAGAATTATTGAATTTTCTATAAAGAGTATAAGGAAACTAGCCATCCACTAAGGGTCTAATTTTAAAGAGATCGACTTTATTTTAGCAATTATGGTAGACAGTCAGGAAGTGGGTGACCAGACATGCCAAAAGAAATTTAATTCTAACCATTGCTTCATAGAAGAAGAATTTTAATACTTTCTATATATAGTATGTTAGGAAACTAGCCGACCCCCTGAAGGCCTCAGTTTTCAAGGGATCAACTTTATTTTAGCAGTTATGGTAGGTAGCCATGAGGTGACCATTTGTGCTAAATAAATTTAAATTCTGGCCATTGGCTTCACCTAAGAAGAATTTGAAATTTCTATATAGAGTATATTAGGAAACTAGCTGTCCCAGTAGGGGCCTCCTTTTTAAAACGATCAACTTCATTCTTGCAATTATGGTAGAGCACTATAAGGTGACCAATTGTGCCAAAGGAAATTAAATTCTGACCATTGGTTTTAGAGGAAGATTTTTGAAGTAAGATTATGTTGGTTGTCATGGCAACAAGAGTTCTGCATGGATTAAGTTTAATTTGATAACTTTTGTGGAGGGCCACGCAAGGACCATTCATACCGAGTTTCATCAATTTCTACTCAGCGGTTTCAAATAAGATGTCGTTTAAAGCAAATTGTTGACGACGGACGATAGACGCAGGGTGATCCTAATAGCTCACCTTGAACACGTTGTGCTCTGGTGAGCTAAAAATAAACGACGTTGGTTGCTGTTTAGAATAAGTGAGTTACCACTGGCATGTGGTGACACTACCTTGTCGTCGCTCTTTGGTTGGCTTTTCATCCAGTCTTTAATGGCCGTTTCGCAGAGGTCCCTCTCGTTAGCGGGATCACACTTACTCCGTGCCTGTCTGTCTATACGGGCAATTTCCTTTGGAGTATCGAGTTCAGATAACACGGTCATCCAGGGGACTTCATTCTGACTGGTCAGTTTGGCAGACAGGAACTTGGACAATACTGACACTGTTGTAGAAATATGACAATTCTACTATTAACTCGTACAAATGGGTAACATTCAAAATATTATCAAGCTATTAACGTTATATAATGAAAATATTAAATAAATATCAAGGCATCAATTAAACATTGAAATAGTTTTCCATGTATAGTGACTGGAAAAGATTTTATTGTCTAGGTGACATTTATTATTTTATATTGACATCCTTAAAAATTCAAATGTGACTTCGCATTTTGTTCATCAAATTTGTGTGGTATTTATTATTCTATGGTGACATCTTTGGAATTTCAGATTATAGGCCCCCATCTTATCTCCGTGACTGCATGTAAATAACACAAGTATATCTACATTTATATAATATCATTTGTATCTGAACAATGAACGCTCACGACAATCCACCCTTTCAATTAATGGATTGAAATTTTAAACCCTGCATTTGCCTTTTATCATGCGTTCATGGCTTGTTAATTTGCAAACAGTTTCGCAAATAAAGAACTGTGTACTTTAATCAAAGCCATGTCAACTGTTGACTACAGCATATCTCAGAGTCTTTAATGGATATTAATTATTAGTACTGGACTATTGGGCAGTACAATGAAACGGTTTGATTATTTCTGCAAACTACTCACATGTATGCGGAAATCGAACAGGTATAAAGTGGATTTGTGTCCTTTGTCTTTCTTCCTATAAAACACAACATTACAGATTAAGTCGAAACTTCGACCGACAAACACGCCATTGGGGAATATCTAAAAAATGACAAGCTGTCACCATCATTCTTAATGTTTTATAACAAATAAAGTTATGTACACGAAAAAGGCGAAAGTCGTTTTACCAGTAAATTGTTCCTCAAACTGGTTACGCTGTATACATATCTGTCATAAATATATGATTCTGTATGTAAAATACATTTAAACATTATCATATGGTGTTTCTTATCTACGCGTTTCATTTCAAATAAAATGTATGAGGCACCAACTTTGGAGAAATATAATATATAATTTTCAAATGTACAGATATTTATAACATTCGACTCGAAGCAGGCCTCAATGTGCATCTGTAAGAGAAGTGTTTTGATGAAACAACTATACATACATTTATCAACGATACTGTAAATCTGTCTGAACAGTTCGTGAATAAGAATCATATATATCAGCTAGTTTTCATCTCAACAAACAATGGTGCGTAACCTTTTCCCCTTAGTATAGGCATTTTCTACCAATGAAAATCGTTGAAATATTCATTTGGTCTTATCTTGCGTCACCATTCGTAAATAGGTAAAATTGAGGTTAGACAGTTCTGGAAAACTTACCTTTGGTATCTGCAGCTGAATCTCCACTGTGAAGGAAGCAGACGATTCTCGGTGCGGGTCACGTGATGTGATAGTACACTGTAGACTTCCAACGTAGTATGACAGATCCTTCTGTTTGTATCTGTCAATCACCGTTAGTCTCAGGTCCCGTCTGGTTTTATCGATCAAGGATGAGAAAGGAACCACGATATCCTTTAAGACAAACACGTCTTGATAAATAATGTTTACATATGTATAGTTTATGCACGTGTGCATGTTCCTATATGTACGTATTTTTCGCTCACGTCATTCACTCGTGACCATTATCTATCTTTAGCTCTTTCTTATAAGAGCTTTATGGCTGTTTTCTTTTTAAGCAATACATGGATGTCATATCTATTCCTTTGTTTGTATATTGCTTTTTCTCAAAGTGAAAATAAAATAAATGTATTTATGTTTGAATTTTATGAAATAAAACCGTTCTCCCGGTCAATTAAATACACACGACGAGTGACATCCGCCATATTTCTGCAAATATTTATCAGAGTAATGTGCTTGTAATGACTGCGGTTGCTCTAAAGATGAAGAGAAACAACAACAATAGATCACCAAGCGTATATACTCTTTCCCTTTTAGTTTATATCTTTTAAATGTCTTACTTTTTAAATACTTTTGCATGTTAATTCCTCTCATACACAGCTTCCCTTATTCAACTGAAGTACTGTAATATCATTAATTTTCGTTGACATTAAATACATAAGGGAAATTCGTGGATTTATTTTCTAGAAAACTTGGGGTCTATGTAAGAGACAAGCTTTCGTGGGGATTAATATTCGTGGATAAAATCCTCCACGAAATTGACGAATATTAGTGTCCCACGTAAATGAATGATTTCACAGTATTGTTTATTACCCACTTCACAATAATCTAAACAAGAGTGTTACCTTGATCTCTGGGCTGATGTCTATCTGCACATTCCCGGAAGACCGGATGTGAAGTAGTTCCCCGTCCTGCATACAAAACTCACGACTGATCCCACCTCCTGCAACGTCATAACGTATAATTGTATCTTTGATATAAATAATGACAATCGTATACTGATTTAGTCTTTGATTTTTATTTCTTTCGCATTTTTTGATGTTATTTTGTTGATCATTCTGCAGTGTATTGATTGAGAGTTTATAGGTCTAGACAGAGATATTTATTGTCGGAGAAACATCTTCGAAATGTAGATTTGTACATACGACGTAAACTTTCTTGTTCATTATTTCATAAAACTTCTTTAGCTTAATGATCTAAGATCAATTAATGAGTTACTAGATTGACGCTTAGCACAGAGCACAACCCTTGTACGCCCCGGTTTGCAAGTGCGACATCCAGTTGTTGGCAGTGGTGACCCCCATTACATAAATACACACAACTGAAATTTGTATGTTGCATTTCTGCTTAAATGATATATTTGTCAGTGTTCATATATTTAAGTCTCATTAATGTTTTCAAACAGCACTTTGTGATATTTTAACATGATGATGTATTTTATCATATGTCACAAGTGGTAACAGTGATCTCTCGCAAAGCGACCTGTGTGAACCAGATGGACCTTCTAAAAAACAAACAGCTTCCGGTATCGTACCGTATCCAAACCCCTGGTCTGTAAGTTCTGACGTCACGCTGTCTAGCTGGTCCCGCCTCACACACTGGAATACAGCAGCCATAGGATCAGCCGTTCTCTGCTTGACCAGCACGCTGACCACAGTCTTTGTCGCCAGGTCGTACACGTGTCTTGCGGCCTCCATTGCCATTTCCGGTGTCGAATATTCCGGCATGACAAGTTCTATAACACTGCAGTTATTGATAAAAATGTTTAAGCGTTATGGAAGATGAATCTGACAAAATCCTTAAAACATTATTCGATCTTATAGATTAAGCTTGCACAGATGCGACAGACTGGAGTATTATGTTTATACAGTAATCATTTTCATAATTTGTGTACAAAGTGAGCTGTGTTTCTTTCTAATTTGCTAAACGTTATGTATTTTTTAATAATAAAATGTATAAAATATTAATGTACTTAGAACGTGATGTATTTACCTTATCAAATATGAAACAATAATTGGTATAGAATATCAAATTGATAAATGAATTTGTTTTGTTTATTATAATTGTTTCAATGCTTCAGTGATAATGATAAATATTTTATCCTGATATTTATGATAATGTTCACTATATAAAGTCTATAACTCGTCACGAAATTGTTTGTTTAGACTTCCGAGAAATTATGTTGTATATATACAAAAAGTTGTTTAATTAATGCATGCTAACACGTGTGGCCCTCAGAATGAAAACATATTCGATGTTTAGCATTGTCGTTCTATAGGGTAATATATCTAATATCTCAGAGTTGTTAATAGCATTTGTGAATAGTGCTACATTGCAAAAAGACATTAACAAGTTATCACCAATTTATATATGTGAAAAATATAACTGCGTTATCTATCGCACCGCTTCAAGAGAGTTCCGTGTACATATACTTTTGATTAATCATTTTGTACAGATAACAGTATAGCATTGTTAAGTACAACACCGGTTATGAATACAAACATCATATCCCCTTTCCGAGCCACTATGCAAACAATGTGTGTAACGCTTTGATAGTTCTTTCCCAACAAAATGTAGACATTAATAACCAAGAAGTAAAGATCATAAACGAATACACCTGCGAGGTATTTTGATGTCCAAAACATGTTCTTTCAATAATTAAAACTTATGTACAGTGTGATGAAATTAAACGGGCATGTTCGGCAATTGTCTAATTATAGTGTCGCAAAGACATTGTCCTGGTGTCTAAATAACGAATCTCGCAGGCGCTACATTGTTGTGGGATATTTAAGGCCTGCACTCATAGAGGGTATAAGAACATGTCAAAGAAAAGAGTTAACGTTAAATTGATCAAGTGTTTTTATTTATACAGTACATTTTATGCCTTGAAAGACCGAAACAACTAATCTCAACATTAAATCAATAATAATTCCACCAACCTGTACACGTCACGTGACGAAGGAAGGTGAACAGACACGTCCTTCTGTTTGTTTTTATATTCAGATTTGGCTACTTTCCATAAGTTTTCTTTCCCGCGGAACAAGTGAAACCGCTTGCCACTCGAAGTTTTAGAGCTTTCATCTGATAAAAAAGTAACCATTGCAAAGTCACTTGAAAGGTTTACTATAAAACTAAAATATCTGTTATCCTATCGTATCCACCTACCAAATAAATTAATAAAAATTAAGCTTTCAGATGAGATTGAATATATTTTGACAATTGGCAATAAATGTCAAGTTATCCTAATGGAAGATATTTACAATATCAAAGTGAATGTCAAAGACACGCTTTCTAAGATGAAGTCGATTTTCAGTGGCAATGTCAATGTTACCTGGTTTCCTGATGAGGTCGACTTCAATGTCCTTGCCTGTCGGTTTCTGACAGTTGAGGGTAATTAGCGAGCTAGTGGATAGGATCTCCCTCACCGCGTCACTACCCTTACCCAACACGGAGGAGTAGTTCTCCAGTGGTACGTTCTTTAACTGAAAACAAAACAATAACGATCATACTAGGACATGTGTGCTATTCATATTAACGCTATTGTAGGTTTGGATGCAAATACACTTTCTGCATTCAAACTTGTCAAATGTTTTGGTTCTGTACTAGTTGGAAATTCACTGTATAATATCATTACAACATTGATAATTTAACAATTAATCTGGAACGAGATAATGTCTGTTTTTGTTACACGTTAACGTTATCATCCGATTTCTGTATTACGTATTTTGGTCAAGAAACATATACATCTATACTGTTCTATTTCACAAAATACTATAGATGTTATTATTGACACTATTTGTTCTAAACTGTTGAAAAAGACGAACAATAAATACATTGAGAACCGGCGAAAGAATGTAAATTACCAGTAACAGTTCGAATCATACTAGAAAAAAGCTACGGAAAAAAAGTTTGCATACTGTGACCCGGATCTCCGTCTGTTTGTTGTAGGTCTCCCTAGGGATGAACAGTCTGACGTTTTTGTCATAAGCCAGGTACTGGCTGACCCCGGGTCGGTTTACTATGATCGTCTCCCCACGGGGTCGAACCACCACAGCCACCTTAATGCTTCCAAGGCTTGCCAGCTCCAGACACGACAGCTTCACATTCTGCAATGTCATAGACGTAGGTCATAGACGTACACTTCTATTCATTTTACACTCACAACTGATTCTTTTAGAGATGTATTATAAATGCAAACAATCTCCGACAAATTATGATGCCACATGATAAGGATTTTTGGAGGCAAATATGACACAGATACCCCGTTGATGTGAACTGTAAGCATTGATTTCGGAAGAAGATGCAGATGTGTAGTTGATATCGAATCAAAACGATCACCCCTTCATATAAACCTTATTATACCGATAGGTTCTTGAGATTGCATAGACGAAACCAAGTGATAGTACGTACCCGACAGTCAAGTGTTTAAATCTATGGTTATTTTATGGCATATTCAGGCATTGTCGAAGTTTGTACGATATTTTGACCAGATTAAAAAGGAAAGAGAAGAAATAAGCATTTCATTTTTAATACGACGTAGTATTTCAATTCTCTGGATGCAGGGATCCTGTTTAGTAATGCTCCATTTCGAGTAATTATATATGATATTAATTGAAACCGTCCACCAAAGAGAAAAAACAACAACATCATATACAAGTTTCATGCTTCATTATCATCTTAATCAGCTTGTACATACAATAATCAATGCAAGTCATATCATCTGTGACTCAAACATTTCTTCTATCTAAAGCCTCCTACCTCTGTCGTGAGAGACTTCTTCGTTGGCATTGCAGGACATTGCGTCACCCACTCGTCACTTCCGTTCACGGAATACTTAAACACGACCTCATCTCCGCTGTCAGGCGAAGTAGCGTGAGGAACATGGACCCTGATGGGAACCTAGAGATTAATATAAACATTTTTATATGACATATATAGAAAGTAAGTCTACTTACATTTAGTGCAACAGGCAAAATATTATGTCATCGTGTAAATTAGCCAGGGAAGTACTTATATTCTTTTATTCGGATTTTACTTCAATCTAGACCTACTATTGTCAAATCTCATTTTTTTATGTAGTTCTCTCATCTTACTGCATGTTATCTCACTTACTTCAAAGTCCATGTTTCCTTGATTGGAGTCAATGCTGATGACAGAACTTGCCAATCGCTCTCCGTCAAACAGGGTCTCTATGACATCATCAACTTCGTCACTAGCGAGACACTCAACGTCATCCTTTTTTAACGCGCCATCTGGAGCCGATATTACGCAGCAAATTCCTTTGTGGTAGCTTTTACTTCCATCAACCTGATCGACGTCATCATCACTTTCGGTGTTTGGTCGTTTGTAACTGGTGGGTAAATGGATTTTGATCTTAATATTCAACATTGTTTATGTAAGAAGTGATATACATTTACACGTTCTTAAAAAGTAAAGGCAGTCCTATTGTCTTAAAAAAACTAACTTAAACCTATAACGAGTTTCGTTACATTTCACGTTAGAACATAGATCTACTACTACTTTGTTTCAATTATTTATTTTGCGTATATGTCTGATATTTGATAGAAAAGTGAAAGTAAATGATCATAAAAATTGAAAGAGACCAGACGAAAAAATATCTTCGTAAGCGTAAATGTTCACAGATGTAAAATAGTATTTTTTCTGTATATTTTTCTCCACAAAATATGTTGTGATTGCATAATGCAATAAATTGGGCCATCTTTCTTAATCTTTTATTGTGAAAATGAGACATTAGTAGACACTATGTAGAACAACAGACTTACGACTAAGATAAAATTTGTTGGTGCGAAGTTAAGTGAAACGGGCCCCAGTAGTCTAGTTCTATTCGAAACAAGAAGGTTTATCGGAGGTATAATTGCATGTATTAATTATAAACGTGATATAGGGTGATCGAGTCATTCTAAACACCTTCAAATTGTATCGTGCCTCACAAATTTACTATGTATAACAGAACATATTTCTACCAAGCTTCAATTGTGTCAAAGTAGAAAATCTATATAATTTCACGCCAGTCTCGGTTTAGTCGAGTAGACAGAGTGCCCATCTGATTCCCAGGAGAGCCACAACATATCAAATTGGTAAGACGTGTATAAGGATGGTTCCGGTATATAGTGATTTGGTTTCAGGTGTTATTAATTCACCGCTGTGATTCAGTTGATTAGAAGTTATAACCATGTATACTCACACACTCGGTGTCCAGTTTTCAGGGTCAAGTCTACGCCGTCTTTCTTCTTCTTCTAGACGTTTCCGTTCCTTCTCCAGGCGTTCCTCTTCCTTACGTTTTCGTTCTGCTTCCTCTCGTCGTCTTTTTTCTTCCTTTTTGTCCCTTTCTTCAGTCGCCTTCTTTAACCTTTCTTCATCTTTCCTCTTTTCTTCTTCCTTCGCTCCTTGGTTTTTTCTTCTTTTCCCCTCCTTTGCTCTCCTTCTTTCTGCTTCCATTTGCTCTTGTTCTTCAAAACTTATCTTTTGCTCATTAACCCAGCAATCGAGGCACCCTTTCATCTTACTCAGATCACTTTCGGCTAGACCTCCTTCTGCTTGTATCTTCATCATCATGGACTGTGTTTGAGCAATTAGCTCATCCAGTCTCCTGTCCCTAATATCGCGTGCCATTTGCTCCAGCTCATGAATCTGTTTTAACTTATCGGAGGGCTTGTAATATACATGACTGTCGACCACTGTAAATCATCGCATGGGAGATAGAGTAATATATTTATCAATATAAAACTTGTAATATATCAAAAAAAGATATGGCATCATAGATCTATATTAAACATGCATACATACATACATTCAAACATACAGAGAGAGAGAGAGAGAGAGAGAGAGCAGTTCGTTCATAGATGGACCGTAGATATTAAAAACAAAAAAAAAAAAAAGTTTTCTTATACGGTGCTGTCTTTGTTTCCTGACAAATAAACTCGGCAAGTGTAGGTCACATTGCACGAGAAAACGCTTTTTTTCGTAAAAGCAGCTTCTGTGAAATCGGTTATATATCGAAGTAAGTGCTTACGGAACCACCTGACACGTTCCGCAACATGGCGTCTTCATTAGCTCCTGGTAGCGAATTTGTAAGTTCAGCATTTGAAGTTAGCGCATGCGCGAAGAGTAAATGTGATCGGTAAAGTAACGGCAAATGAAATCAGAAAATCTAAGAATAGGTTTCATAATTCTAATATTTGTTACAGTTATCCAACTGAAGGTATATGCATTGATTTGACCTCAGACATTTCTTTTTCTTTTGGGGAAGGCAGTTCCTATCGACCTAATTTCCGTCCTATGAATACTTCGTCAGATATTATACTGCCACGCTCTCCCGATGACCAAGTGGCTTGAGCATCCGCCTTATAGCCAGGACATCGTGGGTTCAATCCTCGACCCCAATATAGTAAAGTTGTTCAACTGTTAGTGATAGTAGTTCCAGGACTGTTTGACATAGTGTCAGGATCACGCCACTTGCTTATGGCGTGATGTCGCATGGAGACAGCCCTATATTTATCTCAAGAGGCAAAAAAGTCCACAAGTGTCGGTGGGACGTTAAAATCTTTTGATAAGTGACATGAACAATAGATCGAACAAGTCTCGACGACCGTGACAGTGAGTACATACCTGTCCCATTATTCTTATAAGAGATTGCCATTAATCTATTGTTCCATTTCAAGTGTTAAATTATCTTTATATGAAATGGTATAAATCAATAAAGTTACAAACTGACTTGTGGTTATGTGTATGCAATGTACTTTGCATGATTCAGAGAGTAAGCTTATCTCAAAACAAATACGAGTTATATACCTGTCAGGCGGTCTATTAACTGCAAGTAGGCAAAACCTGAAGTGGCTTTGAAAACACTTAAGTATTGATATTACATCCGTGCAATATTTTTCTTGGAAAAATGATAAGTCTGAATGAATGTTATCCTTAACTTGATAGAATTTACAGTATAAGTGACACAGCATACTAACACACAGGTCTTTTTTATGATTAAGGTTACAAACAAACAAACAAACAAACAAACAAACAAACAAAAAAACCCCCCAAAACAACAACAATCAAACAAAAGAAATTTGACATTTTAAACATGCTGTGCAGTAAAATGTTTTTATGTATGATAATGTTGTCCAGAAATGGCTTTCGTGCGTAAACATGTAAACATAACTATGGTGAGGCAATTTTTTTCTGACCGTTGTGGCAGTCTCCAACGCAGAAGATCTGACACAGATCTCTGTCACAGTGAGTTGAAAATGGCTCAATTTACGGCACTTGATAAAAAGCGTTAAAACACACTATCAATAACATCGGATATTTAAAAATGAATACAAAGTAGTATTTGTTGATAAGGTTTGTATAATTAAGTTGTAGACCTGACAGAATTCGTCTGCTTATACATTGTAAGTATAACGTGTGCATTGTATGACAAGCTACACTGGTGTAACGATTTCAAGTGACCTCAAAATTTAAGTCCCCCTCCCCACTAACATAATTAAAAAAAACTCCGGATCTCCGGATATTGTAAACAACTTTATATCCACTTCTAGGGCATTTTGAAAACATTTTTTCGAATCCTCTCCCATTTTCAAAAGCTAACTGGGATTACCCCCGGGGTAACATTAAAATGTGTCCGTGTATGTAATTGTAGAGTGAAACAATACGAGGCAAAAACCTGCAAGTAGTTTTACATATATAAATGAGGGTATAAACTAGGCACTTGAAACATCTGTTATGAACATAAAGAATTACACTGACAGAAGAACACTATCTGTCTACGTTTAATGATTATAACACACTTAAATCGAGGGGTAGGTTTGGTGTTGATAGTACCATTTAAGTTACACGCGCGTTATAAATGATATAATTTCAGAGCGCTATCCACTTGCTCTTAAATTGTATACACAGTAACATGTATAAGGATAACTCACGGACGAGGGAGTCCACCAGATGTTTGATTTTCTTCTGTAACTCCAGCGTGACTTTCCTCGATACCTCGCTCACCTCCTTCATCCTCATGTAAATCTCATCCGCATAGTCATTGACTTTCTTCACAACCACTACCGTGTCATCGATAATCTGGAGGAAATACATATATACAGCCAAACCTGTCTTAAGCGGTCAGGCAAGGGAACAAGAGAATGTGGCCGTATAATAGAGGTTTTCGCTTAATGAAGGTTAAACATATAACACAAAACTATAGTATGGTCATATCAAACTGGCCGTTTAATGCATGTGGACGCTTAATAGAGGTGGCCGCTAATACAGGTTCAACTGTATACCGTATTTATATATTAGTGCGTCTTGATCTGAGAAATTGCCACGACAGGTCATAAATGACAGACTTTTATCCTCTTCACAACGATACATTTCTCATATATCTGTTTAAAATACAAACACGGTCGCGATGTCTTGGTTGTATTCATAGACTAAAAATATCATCAAATAAATAATAAGAAGGTCCTATGGCCCCAGATCGCTCACCAGAGTACTTCATGCTTATTTAAAACAATTCAAGTCAATTGATTTTACCTGGTTTCCTTCAGCAACAATCTCTTTCAAATTTCAGATACTAAGAATTCTCATGTTAGTGAATCTACTAGATGCTTAAATTTTCAAGGGAGTAATCTTGAATAATGATTGTATGGGACCAAGAGGTTATCGTCTGAGCAAAACAAGAATTAGTTCTGATCATTAGTTTCAAAGGAGAAGAATTTTAAAAAATTCTACGTAGAGTATATAAGGAACCTAGCCGACCGCATGGGGCCTAATTTTTTCAAGTGATCAACTTTGCAGCAAATAAGATACAGGGCTATGATATAACCATCTGTGCTAAATGAAATTTAATTCTGGCCCTTGGCTTCATAGGAGAAGAATTTTGAAATTTTCTATAAAGAGTGTATAAGGAAACTACCCAGCCCATAAATGGCCTTATTTTTCAACTTTGTTTTACAGGGCTGGGAATCAGAACTGCATCTTGCCCTTCATTATGTAAACAAAAACCGCTATCTTGGAGAGCAAATTATATATTTTTGTCCATTACTGTTCCTGTTTGACATGTCCGATAACTTTAAATAAATAAATAAATAAATAAATAAATAAATAAATAAATATAACACGCTTCTAATATTTCCGCTTCATTTTGTGTATGTAACTTGCAAATCTATTTTGAAAAACAAAAGTTATATTGCGAACTGAAAATTCGAGATGGACAAGAATTTGCGAACATTTGACAGATACGACACAGTTAAAATTGCTTTATGCAGTGTGTTTACCCTCAAATTATTTCGTTACTCGTATTTATGCTCAAAATAAAGTATAAAATACGTTTTCACGTCATGGTCAAAAAGCCATTATTTGTCAATAAACAATGATTTTTACAAAATGGTAAGACGCTGTTGTCTTTTCGAACGATTTCTTTTGTCTTTGGTATTGATTAGGGTACACACAGATTATTACAATCTTTCTATTGCATTGCAATACTCACATACGTCGTTAATTGATCACATCGTACGGATTCATGACATGACAAATATGATATAGGAATGTTAACATTTTAATATAAACTATTTTACTACCCTCTATGTTTGCTTTCCTGTCATTTGTTCAAGAGGTATGGTTCATGTAAATGAATATTTATCTAATCAAAAAGAAGCAATGATTTTTACCTAAAAGATACTTATTAAAGGTCAAGCAGTCATCTATATTGTTAGGGGTCTCATTTTTCAGGGATCGACTTCATTTTAGCAATTATGGCAATGGGCTATTTATGACCATTTATGCTAAATGAAAATAAATATGGTAATAAATCATGGGCCATCTCGTGACAATTTGTGCAAAATGAAATTGAATTCTAACCATTGGTTTCAGAGGAGATGATTTTGAACTTGTTTCTTTTTAAATAAAAGAATGTTGGTTGCCATGACAACTAGAGCTCAGCATGGATCAAGTTTATTTCAGCAACTTTTGTTAAAAGGCCACCCAAGTCTTATCAATTTATACTGGGCGATGTCAGAGGAGACATCTTTAAAACCAAATTGTTGACGACACACGCCGGTCGCTGGACAGACAGACAGGATATTTTATTTTTTGATTTGTACAAAGTACATCCTTATTTCAAATATAAACATACAATATATACAGATACCATTATTTAATACATCTCATTCTGTTTATATCATACATGCCAAGCATAAACTATCCAATTTTTACAAACAGTACACCTTTTAACATTTTCTTTGAGCTCCAATTTCATGATTTCAAGAGGATGTGACTTTATATATATATGGAAAAAAAACCAAAAAAAAAAAAAAAAACCTATCTAATACGCGAAAACAACAATAGCAAAAAGGAGAGCAATTTTCTTATAAAAAGTGATATCATATTTTTTTCTGTTATCATTTATTATGGTAAACTTTAAGAGTAATTATTGGCGGATAAGGAAATCAGAAAGATAACAATACTATATCCCTTCCTTATCTAATAGTCAATCTTCGAGCTATACCTGTCTTCATACCCAGGTCCAAACTCCGCGCACCGGTTACGTCACGCTACATACTGGTAGATCTATTTTACTATACGGAGCTCTTATTTACAATGTAAAACTACCTACGGCCGGTCGTTTTACCCATAATAAGTGTCTAACGAAATACAATTGGCTGCCTTTCAAGAGATTTGACACCACGTCCAATTATACGTAACGTCAGAAACAGGCAAACATTGATGAGTCTTTATACGACAATAAGTGAAGAAACCAGTTTGTTTCTCATTACATTGTACGAAGTTCATGTTGAGTAATGAAGTGTGTGAAATGCTTTGCTTATGGCTGCGCATCTGTGTAAGATCTCCTGCGTTGGAGATTGGATTTGGAGAGTCACAATTATTATATCCCTTTCAGGTGACATATTTTCGTCAAATGGCACAAACCTTATGACATCAAGGTCAAAGTCACTGTCAGATAAAAAAAAATATTGAAACAATTTTAGCTTCCAAACCCATGGTAAAGTTTTAACTCTTCATTGTTGAAAAATATTAACAAGGCGACGTTTGACCAAGAGATCAAAATCACACTAAGTGTGGGTTTGTCCACTCTTGTTAATACACTAAAATGCGGGGTATATATATCAAAAGTTTGTTTGTTTGTTTATCGAGTTTAGCGTCTCGCCGACAGTATTTCAGTCATTTGGAGACTAGAAATCAAGATAATTAAATTGTTGAGGTATTTCTTTCATATGTGCTTCTCATTACAGATCTAGCACATGTAAACAACACGCATTTCAATATGTCTTTGATAAAACAGACGTTATCAAAACTATATGAATACTTTAGTTCTAATCGTATTGAAGATCTAAACCTAAATATACTAACATTGCCTCACTCTAAATCTCTGCCAAACAAAACAATGGTGGTAAACATTACATGGACGTTTTATCTACACCTGAACTCTATATGGGGCGCACGGTGCACCCATTGTATGCTTGAATCATAATATAACCCGGTGACATCCTGTAGTGATATACCAGTAGAGATGTATAGGTGGTTTACTACGAGAGTAGTCCCATATGTCATGTGACTATACTATATAATTTCTAAATATGTTTTTGAAATATAATAATGGAGTACAACTTGAATCTTGGTGCAGGGTGAGACAGATTGAACAATTGATTGATATTGACGTATAAGCCACGTTTATCTTAATTAAGTAAGAAGCTATTCTAAATAAATATATAAGAAGAAGAACGGAAAAAGAAGAAGAGATTCATTCCGTTCCCTTTTTATACCGCATTTATATAATTAAGTGTTTAAGTATATATATATATATATATATATATATATATATATATATATATATATATAACAAAAACAACAACAACAACAACAACCCTAAGTTCATAATGTATAGATGCCCTGCCTACTGTCTTTTATTTTTCTATTATGAGTTATTTTCTATTTGTTTTACTTAGTAGTAGTAGTAGTAGTAGTAAGTATGTAACTTTAAAACATACAAATATCGTCACTATTATAACAGTAAATGTGCGAAATCCGAGAAGCGATTTCTCAAGTATCCTGATAATTCAGGGTACGTATATTTCCATCTCCTGTGTGGAGGAATAATGAGCTTAAAATACTCCCGGTCTTCCTAACCTTTCGATAATTCGAACAATTCATTTTCCGCTTCGGTCCTCGGAAAATCGCGAGTTTATTGTACTTTTTTTATCGAGTATAGTTGTCTCTTATAAAGCCATCTCAGTGATCACTTCACGATTTGATATAGACTATCGTGCTCTCTCATGTGAGTGACCTGGAATCGAAACCGTGCGCACTGCTGATAAACTATGTGCAGCCAATCGACAAGTGACCCAAAATTGTTAATGTAACAGGTGATTAAATAATTATGACAAAAAATTAGGAAAAAATCTACCTTAAGCGTGTTTTCCCGGTATGGTGCAGTCTCAGAATAAGTGTCAGGTGGAGGCTTGATTGTCCGTAACTTTTCCGCCTCCTGTGACAAGAGAAACAACGCCTGGATGTCCGGCATCTTTCCTCTTTTTCTAATACTGTAACATAGGTGCACTGGTATATGTATTTTGATTCTTCACCGACCGCATATCCGAGCCCACTTACGGATTGTCAAGTTATTGGCTCTGAAGGGTAACTAGTAATCAATAAACTGAACCGAATGATAGGTTAACTTCCGGGTCTTGTATTTTAATCAGCCATTCAGGTGGGGTGTTTTGATTGGTTGTGTATCATGTGTATAAGGCTTCGATATAAACACCACATTTGAATCTTAAGTCCGAATTAAAGTAGGGTATGCAAATATGATATCTTACATTCAATTATCATATAGATATAACCAGTATTGCATAATAAAAACAATATATAAATCAATTTGAATTCATTTTACAACTGATTTACTGCACATTATAACTCTGTAGTCACAAGCTGTCAATAGACGGTCAACATTTGGCCTAAAACAACACACCTGATTGATTTAAGCATATAATCTTCACATTGAAACATCAATATTATCCGCCTATGCGTTACCCTGTTTCTTTGGCAGGTGTTTCATCTCTTGTTTAATTTTCTACCTTACAACACGGACACGTTTATATTTTAGCAGTTTAAAAACTTTCAGTACGATAGATTATATTCTTATAGAATGGCATAAATTGGCATAATGTTCATAGAATCTATATAAGTAAAGGTCCTATTGAATCTGGACCATCCCTCGAAGGTTGGTTGCAATCACTTCCTTTGTGTTATCTCATTTAAATCGGATAGCATGTTCGTTCAAACACTACACGCCGTTTCCGATTTCACGAAGAATTTAGTGTTGCAGTATACTTACTGTACATTTCCAAATTAGTATAGAAGGTCGTTTCAAATGAAGCATAGCCTGCTATCGTTTAAAGATGAATGATCAATGTAAACTACGTGTGCCACTCGATCGCTTACAATTTGAATACCTTACATTTTAGGATTGGTTATGGAAGAATTTCAATGAATTTGGAAAGAAAAGACATGATAATACTTACTTTTCAATTTAGAGACTTCCTTTTCTTAATCAAAATGCGGTTTTTAAATTCCATTAACGCAAATGAATTTTGATCGAGAGAACATATGCTTTACTCTTTTAAATCTTGACAATAAGAACTATTATAACATACATATATGTGTTTTATAAATTGGCTATTAAGTTTGAGAATTAATGATTTAAGACAATAAAAAACATGTTATCTTTTATCGCAGTTAAGACATATCTGATGGTCCTGCGTATTTAAACTTGTTAAGTGTGAGATGTTGTCTAGAACATGTTATATCCTTATTCGATATTCAATATTGAGTTAAAGTCAGCTCTCAGATCGAAAGTCACCGAATATGGACCTAGGTACAGTTTCTGATATGGTTATTTACAGTATAACAAATGCAAATAATTGAGCTGAAGAAGTTCTTTTATTGCCAAATCAACCACCTGCCTTTAAATACTTAATACAATCTCCGTGTTGGCAAATGAATCATATGATGGCACTGCAATATATGACTTGTAACATGGCCAAAATGTAGAAAGGGGGCGGTACTACGGTCTCGTGACTTTTTTTATGTAGATGATTCAAAATGTTGAGCGCTTTGGGTATCAGAGAGAAACCCCGTCAAAATGACCAATCAGTGATGGAAAGTTTCCTCTTATCCAATCAAATAACTATTTCGAAACAAACCCTCACATTTCGGCGCCTTCCGTACAGAATACCTTTGAATAGAGAAGGACGTACTTAATTGGTGCTGATAATCTGTTTCAAGTTGTCAGGTTTCGCGTTTGACTATGGATGTGTACGACAGTGCGGAAAATCTATACTTATCACAAGTTAACTTGTCATCGATAGACTCTCTTCCATATTCTCAAACGGTTTCTAGTTCAGTATGACCATACCAGTTTCAAGTATTCGAGAAAACATTACTAGTGATGTGCTTTTCGTGACAGCAAACTCTGAATGTTTTGAAATCCTGTACATCTGACTAAAGAATCATTAACACGTTGTAGTTAGAAGTGACCTTCGGCGACACCTTGGAAGTTGCTTTCTGTTATTGTAGACTACATCGTGATCATTTATTTCAATAATGTTAATATCATCTGGCTTTGTTGCAGTAGTTTATTGTGTCATTGGACTCGAGATGATATCTAAGGGAAGAGACTGCGCTACTCGCTCATCGAATATATGGGTTATTTCCCTTAACTTCGTGTATTTTTTTAACCCTTTCCCTCATAGAGGACACCATGAAAAGACCTATGCGAACAGCATAAAACCAGATCAGCCTGCGAGTAACTCGCAGGCTGATCAGGTTTTATGTTGTTCGCTGCTCCTCAGTGGTCTGGAAATGAGGATTTTATAATTAAATTTGGTAAGGTTTAACTGTGGTTTTCTGCAGATCAGGCTTTATGTTGTACCTATTGAGTGCGTCTATATGAGGGAAAGGATTAAAGAATTATAAGTGTTTGTAATTCGAATACATGTATATTACAATGCTTGATAACCTTTATGTACATATATAAGGGAAATACCGTGACATTGCACGTCACAATGTTTGTCATATTTATCATTACCAGTGTGGCCTTTATCAGTGGTGCGCGCCTTTCGCGATAATAAACACAATGTAACGAATTCCTGTTTTCCTGAATGTTAGGATATACTGTATATCTTTCAAAAGATCCATGTTTTGGGCACAAAATCCCGTTTCGCAAGCGCTATATCCTATTAAAATTCGAAAAATACAGCAATTGTCTTCTCTAAATCGAGGCAAGAAATGCAGCTTAAAATCACAAACCACGTGGTACGGCAACACTTAATGACAAGTTTTAGGCAGTATACATATATCATTACTTTCTACTTTTCTGTTTTCAATTTTCTAGATAAATGAGCAGCGGATTTACAGATACACCTTGATCTGTGAGATAATACACATCAGGTGCGATATCGATAGCATTCAAGTAGAGCTCCATCATTTCATTACTTAGGTTGATCTCGCTCATGATTGAAGTCAATGCCATGATTCCGTAGATGTACTAAGGGTCAAGATATTCATAAATGAGTGGAATTATTTCCATGACCTCATGAATCCCAAAGTTTTTCGTTATTTTAAGTAAAATCCGCAACTTTAATTAGTTGATAATAATCGAACTATTAGTGCTTTGATTAAGATTAAGAACTATTTTCGACATTTGTATTATCCATCAGTTACAGAAGATAACACACCGAAAGTAATAATGACGTCGACCAGGTTGATGAAGTAAAACCTACCACAAAGGAATTTGCTGTGTAATATCGGCTGCACATGGCGCGTTGAACTAGGATGGCGTTGATGATGGCATAAGATATGTAGTAAAATGGCCAAGGGTTTGTAACTCATTATGGTTGAATAACAAGAATTCTTAATACAATTTCAATACTTTTTAAAATAATACAATAATAACCGAAAAGGGGAAAATGATAATAGTTTCACAAATAAACAAACGCTCAGGCTAAACACAGTTCGCTTTACACAGTTCTTGTTGTACATGATGGTGTATCTTTTATAGTGAGTTTTTTTTTTATGATGAAACATAATGTTTCATCTACCGATTTTAAAAGAGATATTCCAAATTGATATATGTCGGGGATTATGTGTTCTCCGTAACTATATACTACAACCGCGCCCGGAAAGCCTATAACGTTCTAATCGACCATTCTGAATGTATGACGTCAGAACGTTGTTCTGCATCGTAATGAGCACCGTCGACCGCGATATGGCCGGATCTCCCTTACGTTCATATAACGAATATGTTGCTCACACGTTCATAATATGTCCACCTATGGGGTTCCAATGTATAATTAAAGTGTTTTAAAATGTGTTTATTTATCTTAATCTTCACGGAGTAAAGTTCGGCAGTACTCGTGTTATAGGCAGAGCAAGAGATTTTTAATTATAGAGATTTAGAATTTTAGAAAGAGATTTGTCAATATGAAGTTGATGAATTATTAGGGATTAATATACCGATATGATGTAACTATCTTAGAATTGTTCTATGGTTAGCATAAATATATGGATTACGTTGTGTAATTACTACATCTGAGCTGTTTATATATATTTGTAGCTGTATTTAGTTACTTATTTAGGAGGTTTATATCTTTGTAGAAGAGGTTTGAAGTAAACTGACTTTAAATTCAAATATTCTTTTAATAATATGGTGACAAGGAGGAGCGCAGTGCTGTGAACCCCGCCTGGTCCGATTTTCTCCTTTTTTGTTTTATTTATAATGAATATTTGCTAAGAACGTTGCTATAAAAAACTACACAAGGTAAATGATACAAACATAGATTGTGACTAGGAAAATTTCATTATGAACCATAATTCCTACCTGTTCTCATTTAAATTATTTCCCTTTATTGTATTCCAGGGCGAGCATTAGTCATTTACTATGTGGGTAAAGGCTTGATATTTGGCAAATGTACTCCGATAAGGAATTCCTTTCAAATGAAATCACTTTTTTTTTGCATCTGACACTTTTGGGTTGGGCGCAGAGGGATAGTCTCAGACGGGGCATTGTGCTTTACGAACGCACCTTTTTTTTTAATAAATTGCGATTGACTCGACCACAAATTTATCGATCAATCATTTAACTTATTAAATTTTATCTAATATTTCATCTCCTGCATCAGTTATTATCCCATTTTTATTTCATCATGTAATCGTATTTAAATCAATCAACAACACAATAACAAAACATAACAGTTTAGAGAGAGGTATTGGTATACTAGTCCATCCAAACATTTTCAAAGATTACCATGACTTGCACAATTAACATGGTCAACGATGTGTTAAATTTAATAAAATTATCATTGTTTGGAACACATTACTACTACTAATAATAATTAAACACATTTGTGTCAAAGTAGACAGTCCATCCGTTAGCATTTATAAAACACTCATAAATAGTGAAATTTCGGTTTCCGGACATTTACAATTAATAATAATTATTTGATTCTCGAAATTTTAGGGGTCATACTTAGCAAATGCATACATTTATGCCTAAATCTATGTTTTGAATAATGATAAAATTAAAGACAGTTTTTTAAATGCAAGTTTTTAAACAGACTGGCATCACAGTATAAATCAGATCACTGCCTCAAAGAAATCCGTAATCGACTTATTAAATTCGATTCTGTTTTACGAAATGTTTCAAAGGGAACGCAGTGTAAAAAAATAACGACATATTGTCACTCGTCGACTTACTGCCGCGATGCATTCCACGTTAATTCATCACCGTTCTCATCTCAACAATTTACATTCAGTGAGCTCTTCGGTATCAGTTTCATAAATCCATTTCTGTATTAATTGTAAATGTTATTAAGTGTTGGATGTGGCTCCTCAAAATGCAATAGTTTCTAGTAAAAATGTTTGCTTCAAATTTTATATCATGTATATTTTATATAGAAAGAAAATCAACAAGCGTAAATGTTTGGTTATGAACATTAAATGTAAAGATACGCATATCCTTCGGACTCCACCCAATTTAGATATTGGAGCGCATACACCGACGGGCGATCAGAATTTGCAGTTTAATCCTTATATGAATTGCAAACAATGATAAATGTGTCACATGCCTGGTGAATTGCTAGAAATTACATGTTAGTATATGCTAGACACGCCAGATAAAGGTACGTCATTTTTTTTAATTTGATTTTGATAATTATGTAAAAATACGATAATGCATTATTGCAGGACCCCCTTCCCAACTTTACTCGGGATTTAGACAAACCAGGTCCTGGCCTATCCACCACAGATTCAAGAACACTTGTCTTTCAGAAATACAAAATGATTTAGTTCAGTGGACATGTGGTAAGTTTATGATATACAAAATGAAGAAGTTTAGAACTTTAAAGAAGATATTGTATTATTACATGGAATTTGTACACACTGTCAAACAAGATATGTGCTGTGTATCAAGCTAATCGAAAACTGTCATAGATATAATGTTTTATTCCACTTGATAAAAGCGTATTATAACACGAGTAAATAGAGACTAACTGGTTTACAATAAAAATACTTGCATTTATACACAATACAGTACCTGTAACTCATGTGATATTTAATTGTTGCCTCCCTACGTATAGTAATGTTCAATACAGCAATATGAGCCAATGTCTATTTGGTAATAATACTTCGTGTTTGCTGCTGTTAGAATCCATCCATTACCAATATGGAAAACGTTAAAAGCAAATAAGAACCAAGCAGAAAATATATTAAACAATACATGAGCATTGCATACAATAATATAGAAACAAAAAGAAGGAATGAGAGAAGAATGAAAAAATACTTTAAATGTTTACAGCATTAACAACATTATTATCACGTTAAAAATTTCTATTAACAAGATTTTCTTTAATATACATTGAATGACAACTTCACACATTTATGTTCCGATGAAGGGCCAAAATGGTATTTTCATGTTCTTTTAAGTCATAACAAACAAATTCAAAGTATCACACATGTTCTATATCGTTACTATTATAGGTCAAACAATTCTTCTGTTTTTAACGCATCTTCCAGTTTACATTCCAATTTAGATGAACCCACATTCTTAATCTACAAAACAAAATCATAAATGAAAATATATACATATACTACTATTTGTCAAGGATGTACTTGTAAAACTATATACATATACTACTATTTGTCAAGGATGTACTTGTAAAACTATATACATATACTACTATTTGTCAAGGATGTACTTGTAAAACTATATACATATACTACTATTTGTCAAGGATTACTTGTAAAACTATATACATTACTACTATTTGTCACGGATGTACTTGTAAAACTATATACATGTACTACTATTTGTCAAGGATGTACGTCATTCGTATTAAAATATAGAAAACAAAAATCGTAGATTTCAAGTACATATCATAACACATTGATATTTGATGTGTGTTACACATTTGCCATCTTTATAAAATAATTATACAGTTTGCAATATACACAATTAAAATATATGACCAGTGTATTAGATTGAAGATGTATGTGTTTGTTATAATGTCGAAACATCTTATTCAACGAACAGTTTTTACAAAAGATCACAAAAAACTAACTGATTGCAGACGTAGGCAAAGCACTCTTATCTAAAAAATGATTCAATGTTAATTGCGAAAAAACATGCCAAAAATCAGGAAAAAAAATGATGCATCTGCTTTGAGTGACCATTGAAAATTCATTTCAAGTACATTAATTCCCTTTCTTTGGCTTGAATTTTGCAATAAATATTTAAGTTAAATGTATTGCTATCAAACACAAAGTGCTGTTAATGTTATACATATGATGTTTTTAACATCAAAATATACGCTGAAAGGTTGTTAAGTACAATACTAAAAGTAAGTATAACTAAAGATTTGAGAAAGACTTAATTGTGTACTGTACGAAGCAATGTCTAGAAATCATCTTCGCCAACAAATGCTAATTTTTTATTTGCAGGACACTTTTAAGAAAGTTAAGCGCGTTAGCACCCTCGTTGATGGCGGTATGCGACTCTCTCCATTCTTGTAGAAGAAAGAAGTTTGGATCCTTTTTGCTATGGGAACCGATTTTGACGCATTCCTCTATTTGGGTTGATGTCAAACCAAGTTTTCTCCCGACGTCGGATGGTTTGTTACTTAACTTCTGGCATAATTCATGCAAAACTGTGTCGGAGAATAACTCTGAAATGATCATTTTTATGAAAGTGCATTAATATCTATTTTTATGTATAATAGACTCTGATTTGATGGACCTTAGAGGTTTGGAATTGGTATTAGAATATTAATCGAATTGACAAACTTGTGAATGTTTCGCCTACTCATGGAGTTGCTAAATG
The DNA here is from genome assembly GCA_021229015.1 of Solen grandis. NCBI lineage: Eukaryota > Metazoa > Mollusca > Bivalvia > Adapedonta > Solenidae > Solen > Solen grandis. The sequence continues at coordinate 63,419,060 of CM037788.1, read as the reverse complement.
TAATGAGAGATCCCAAAACACCCTCCATCTTCATCCCAACTGTTACTCAATACAGAAACAAAGCATACATACTGTTGAAGAAATTTACAACGGCCTCACAATTCACCGCCAGCTCAGTCAAACTACACTTCTTTAGGGCGTGAAGCACTGGGGTCGCACATATGATAAGTGTACGTGTTAATGGAATAATGTATATGTTCCAGGGAATGTATAATCAGGGAGTTCACGCTAGCCCTGAAAAATCAGGGATCTCGTGTAATTGCTGAACAAATTATTACGCATTAACCCTAAACGATGCAACGATGAGTTCACGTAATTCGAAGTTTTTGTACAGTTATTAGGTATTATTTTCTTGATGATAATAAAAGCGTTCACTTTTCATTTTCTGTTCACAATACTGATATGTGTATATGTTCCATTTATGCTTTTGTGTTTAAATATAAAAAATCTTAACATAATATTTCTTCTTTTTATATTAATTTTAAAATTAAAACACAATAAGATAACTTTATTGTTAAAAGTCAACAGGGAATATGTGAAAATAGCTATTGTTTTTCATGGAGTTCATGAAATCTCTAGTGAAATTAGAGATTTCATGAGTTTTATAAATTAAAAAGTGATAAATTGTAATCCGTAATTATACAAGGAATAACGTTAAATCCCTGATTACACATATAAACTGTAACTTATACATTTCGATTGTACATGCATGTGCCTGTCACAGTGCAATGGTATTTCAGATTATCCAATCAGTTTATATACATTTTAATGTATGTTTGATTATATATTTTTTTAATGATAATAGAAGCGTTCACTTTTCATTTTCTGTTCACAATACTGATATACGTACATGTTCCATTTATGGCTTTGTTTTTAAAATAAAACAAGAAATATCTTTTAAAAAGATATTCGGCGTAGCTAACACATTAAAACTAAATAAAGTTGGATACGTTAGAAAACTGTTTATAAATACCAAGATAAGGGTAGGTATTATGAAGGCAATATAACAAAACGGACTTAATTTACCAAACTAAAAAAAACTAATCTACCAACTTCCGTTAAATATTATGCACTTGCTGATGTTTTTAAAGAAAAGACAATTCGTTTGTAACCTAGCGAAACCGAAAGATCATAAATCGCCTATATCTGATTATTGTTTCCAGATCCGCACAATAAACTGCACAATTCCTCCGCAGTAGTTACCTCCCCTGAAGGGCGAGTAAAATTTTGTAAATTATGGGAAATTGTGATCTAAAAATAAACATACGCTTGCTTCTTATGTAGTTGTTTCAAATAATATTGCCAAAGTATCATTCATAAATGGACAAGTTTTAGCCTACCAAAAGTTCCTTCCAGGGCATTTCTAAACTATGAAGTATGAAGTGAAAGCTGTTTTTCAGCATTTGCATATGGAATGGATAACCTTAGAGTACGAAAAGGACAAACTGTATTGGTGGTTAAACATTTCTCTCCAAGTCAAACCTTTCTTAAGTTCTTCTTTTTTCTTTAAATCATGGTAGCACAGGAAATGAAGCAAGAAATTCAAGGACTTAAATAGGGCTAAGTTTAATTTAGGCTGACATCGTATTTTCTTAGACGGGACAACACGAAGCCGTAATTTAAACCTACGCGCACCTGCTAGACTGACTAAAATGGCCGATAAAATGGCGGTTAAATGGCGGACATCACGTGAAATAAAATGGCGGATAAATGGCGGTTTCTGCTATCACGTCACTTCCGATTGGATCCCGTCTCATCGTAGGTATCATGAGGCAAATCAGATACTAAGCGGGATAACATCTCCGCAGGAAGCGAATCTGAAACTGTCAAGTTGAAATGTATGACTATAGATGTTCCTTCCCATGGGAAGGAACAATAAGGAAGTGTTAAATTTTCATTACTGTGTTACCTGTAAAATAAACCTGTTATATCAAGTAGAAAGATGTATACAACGAGTTGTTTTTTTTTAATACGAAACCGCTTACATAGGTTTGAATGATACTTTAGAAAAATATACCTTGTCGTTGCTCTTCGGTTGACTTTTCATCCAGTCTTTTATGATCGTATCGCAGAGGTCCATCTCATTTCTAGGGTCACACTTGTTCCGCGCCTGCCTTTCTATACGGTCAATTTTCCTTTTATTATCTAGTTGGTATAACACGGTCATCCATGGGACTGTTGTCTGGCTGGTCAGTTTGGCGGACACAACTTTGGAGAGTACCGATACTGAGCATAATTATAAAAGTCCTGTCAATTTCACACATAAGGTTGATGTACCTAAGTGATATAAAAGAAAGCCCAAATAATGACGCATGGACAAATGCGGAATTTGTGATGCCTCTAACACAATCATAAAATAAATAAAAGTATAAATATTGCCATGTTAAAATGTTAAAGTAAAATAAGAAATATATCCATGCAAATAATGATAACACGTTGCGGGTCTGAAGGTTGAGTTACTTGTACCAGGAAATTGAACGTTCAGTACTTACATGTATAAGGAAATCTGACAGGTATGAATTAAGTGGGTTTGAGCCTTTTGTTTCTCTTCCTGTAAATATGTGTCATTAAGTTTCGAATCGACACTTTGAAAAGCATCATTTTATAATGCCAAGAGTTGAGAAAAATAACTTACATATAATAGTCCCCACAGCGGATCTTTATTCATAATATATAATTCAGCTGCAAATACGTATAACCGTGGGATTAGTCATTGACTAGAGACATTCCTCTCTAACTTACTCGTGTTAACCTGTAATTATAGTCAAGTAAACTACTGGTCCCCCCTCTCTCTCTACTTTTTTAGAGCTGCGAATGTGATACCAAATTAATTATGACAACCGCCTTCAAGTACATTCTAAGACATGAAGAGATTTATATAAGAAATCATGAAAAGAAAAAAGAAAACTTGATCGTTTTACACTTGTTTAGCTACAACGTGACCACAAGCGAAATAAAATGTAGGTCCTTAAGTTTTCTTACATGCGGAATGATCAGCTGTACCCCCACTGTAACGGTGTCTGGCGGCTTTTCTGATGATCTCAGGGGCGAATAACGTGGTTTGATGGTACAGAGTAAATTGCCAACGTAGGTAGGCAGATCTTTTTGCTTGTATTTGTCCACAACGTGCAGTGTTAGGAAACGTCTTACTTTGTGGATTAAGGATGAGAAGGGAACCACACTATCCTATGACGAAAACGAAAATAATGTATTAGTCCGTATTTTATTCCGTAAGTATATTAATGTATTTATAAACTTGCATCTATTGTAAACGAACTTCATCTACTTTAGCCGTTTTCCCTAAAGACTAACGTCAAGATGAAACCTTTTAGTTTTGTATTTTATTTCTATTTAAAATCCATTTCATTATCATAATAATTATTATAAGAATTATTGATCTTGTTCTGAATCATTGTTTGCCAACCTAACATTATTGTCCACAAAAAATAATGCTTTACCTCGGGATTTGGGCTGTTCTTTATTTTCACGTTTCCTGAAGAACCAATATGAAGCAGGTCTCCGTCCTGCATACAAAACATGCGACTTACCCCGCCTCATGCAACATAATAAAACAATAAGCTTTTTAACCTACATTGATTTAAGTAAGTACTTAAATCATATTCATTACATAGTGAATATATCTATATATTTGATTCATTCATGTATTTTGTTTCCTTTTAATATGATCAATTTGTTATGTATTGCAATGGTCCCCAGTGTACACATACGCTTTTATGATAGGCAAAGATTTCGTGAAAGTCATGGAGTTATGTATCCCGCGATTTCCATGGTGTTTGGATGCTCTACATACATGTACCCGGCATATATAGGGTATACAATCTTCACTTTAAGCTGAGGTTTCATAATGGAATATGGCTAATTCAAATGTGAAAAGAGATTTATCAGAAGTAGAAATGTGGCGGGCAGTTTAGATGGAGCAAGGGTCTACCCATCATCAGGTTGGCGAGGCCCTTGGTATGCACCATCCTGTAATCACGCGATCCTGGGAAAGGTTTCAAATGTATGGCACACCAGTCAGGTGGCATGTGGTGACAGAAAAAGGGCAACCGCTGCAGCTGAAGACACATTTTTAAATAACTGAGCTCGCAGAGAACGTTTAATGAGGTCAGTGTTTCCATGCAAACAATCCGTACAAGTTTGCACGAGAGTAAAGCATGTATACGCATTACCTTACCCTGCCCCGGGGCCATTGCCAGGTGCATTATGAGTGGACCATGGACCATGTTTGTTGGACAAGAATGGATTGGCGACCTGTCCTCTTCACAGATGATATTAATCCTATCCCAACTTGCATCGTTAGCTTTTTGGCAATTTTAAAAAATGCACATTCTATCCAAATCTCTATTTCCAATGTTCATCTTTCAAATTCTAAGCGACACGGACACTTGTCTATATCATTTAACAATCACAAAAAGAAAAAGTATAACAACTTTTCATAACAATATTGTAACTATAACATAAAAAACTTACTTGATTATTCTCGGTGCTTGGCAAGCTTTGTATGGTATACATTTTGCTAACTATATAAGACTGATAATACATATGTCGCTCTTTTATCTAATTCTCAACAAAATGCTCTTTTTTTTTAAATTTTTAAATGCTTTGTTCACCGTCACTTATTAGAAACAAAGGGGTTTGGCACAGAAGGTGGGTCATAAATCATTATATATAATACAAGGGATACGTCACCCGATTGACCATGATAATACCCTCCTTAAAAATGCCAATATCTCAGTCATTAATGTTGTTTTTACATTTTTACAGCCATCTCAAGCGTATTTCGAGGGGGTATGAATCATGGTCAATCGGGAGTAGTATCTCTTGTAATATACATAGTGATATATGACCCACCTTCCGTGCCGAAACCCTGTGATTAGAACCAGTTCAGGTACCATACCGTATTCATACCCAAGGTCTGATAGTTCTGACGTCACGCTGTTAAGCTGGTCCTACCTCACACATTGGAACACAGCAGCTGTAGGGTCAACTGTTTTCTGCTTGACCAACACACTAACCACAGTCTTTGTCGCCAGGTCGAACATGTGTCTTGCGGCCTCGATTGCCATTTCCGGTGTTGAATGTTCCGACATTACAATTTCTATAACGCTGAAATATATGATATCTTTTTAATTATATAAATGACGAATGCAGATCTAAAATTCTGAAAACGTAAAGTGAGTAGGTACAACAAAATATAGCTTTATCAAGTTTAATTCTTTTAAGCTTTAAGAAATACACAGCATATTCCGTGTTTCATTCTATTTAGCTGAACACTATCCATACTTTAAATCTGTAGCTTTTTTTTGGTCTAGGTACTTTGCCATATTTTCTGATTTATAGAAATGTTATATACTTTTAAATGATATGTACGTTCCTGGACGTGATGCAATTGACATATTTTATATGAAACAATTATCAACATAGTATGTAATTGTTTACGTTTATATTTTAAATTTTATGGAATTTATCGCAAGCGACAAATTCATAAATTCAAAACATAAACTAATATATTTACTTTGTCACGTACGCCATAGATTTTTGCCTTTGACCTTGTATTATGGGAACCGCCTCCTGTTTGATTAACAGTACATGTAATGTTTTAAGTATGGTTCAGAGTAAGAATCACTGGATACATTTTATTAGGTAACATGCAAAACACGATATAAACAGTCGCTGCAGCATCAGGCTCCTCCTATAATGACTGTCCTAAGATCACGTAGGCATCATACACTCATATCTTCTCCATATCAAGACCTCACTGATAATTTTATGCACTATATTTGTCAAACTTTGAACTAAATACAAGCATTTCATTGGACAATTAAGTAGGACAAATTGTAAAACAGATTGATTACAATATGTTTTTTTCTATTATATTTTCGTGTCATAAGTTCAAGACATGGATATCTTTTATATTGGTATCTTTACAAACACATACATGTACTTCTTTAAGACCTTTGGTAGTGTTTCTTAAGTTTTCTGGAACTCTTACGCGTTTAAGAAGTAAGATGTACAAGTTGTTCTACTTGTATGCTACAAGATGATATAGTTGGATCAGCACTTTTTTTACTGGGACCTCATTGGCCGAGAGGGTAAAGTCGCTGACGGATTTTCCTGCGAGGAAGTCTTCCAGCTGGCTTGCGGTAGGTCGGTGATACTACCCGGATGCCTCCGTGCATTCGGGGTCTTCCTCCACCTGTAATTATCTGGACGTCGCTATATGACTGAAATACTGTCGAAGCGAAGGTAAACTCAAATAGTCAAGTCTAATCAAGTCATTTTTTACTACAGAAATATTCCTTTCCCGATATCTTTTAAACGAATTTACGTAGCATCGAGAACATATAATAGGAGGTAAATGATGTTATCATATTTATTTGAATATAAATATGCTAATAAGGAATATCTCTACTACGTATATCATCATTTTTCAGTGTTGGTTTCATATTCACTTTCCGTGTCTATACAAGCCATGTGTGTATCTGTTTTGATAGTTCATAACAGTTACATACTGTGGAAATACCAAATGCCACGTATTTTGATACCATGTATATATTTATGTCGTTACGAATACGCTGATACTGAATTAAGGAGAATGTTAATGACATTAAGCACTGCTGAACAGTTTGAGTCTACTTTCATAATGTACCTAAAATTTTAAATTATGTGAAACGTTCTGACCGAAACTCTCCCAATCTCAACAACGTAACAAACTCCACCTACTTGTACATGTCACGTGACGATGGAAGGTGAACTGACACGGCCTTCTGTTTGTTTTTGTATTCAGCGTTGGCAACTTTCCATACATTTTCTTTCCCACGGAACAAGTGAAACGGCTGGCCTTTCGAAATCTTAGAGCCTTCATCTGTTGAAAATGAACCATTTCTAAATCAACTGAAGTAATCATTACATTGAAGAAAACTTTGTAATCCTATCAATTACATTATGAAGAATTATAATGGCCTGGAATGTGTCTTGTATGACTGATAGATATTAAAGATAGATAAATATTAAAATTCTTAGTATAAATGAAAATAAATATGTAAGATTATTCACAATAAGATTTTAAGGGAAACGGAAATTCATAGCAATGTTGACAAGTGGACGTCTTTTTGAATTATTTATCATATTCCCAAGGTCTTTATGAAGCCTGGTTGTTTCAAAGTATAGGAAATTATGAAATATTTTTAGTTTAGTAATTAAAAGGATTAAATAAAATAAAAGGGAAATAACATGAAATCGCACCAAGTAAGTCGTTATATTAAAGAGCTTTATTTATTTACGAGAGAAAGGCACGTTTTGAAAATGAGGCATTTCCTTTATGACAATGGATGTTTATAATACCAGACTCTGCAGTAAAATCGGAAGGCAGGCTTTTGCTATATGGAATGTTACTATTGGAAATGAATATGAATATCATCCGGTTTTCTAAAGAAGAAAACAATACATGAATACAACGCACTTATAACAATAACGACATTGAAAGTGTTTGCACTGATATTTAACTATAACCAGTTGATATAGAACAAACGGCACCAAATGCCAATATCATCAAGGCTTTTAAAAGAGGTCAGAAAGTAAATATCATAGACATGTGTTTTCTGGTCAAGAGAGATGCATGCCAATAGTACCATGTTTCCTTAGGAGGTCGACCTCTATATCCTTCCCCGTAGGTTTCTGACAGTTGATGGTGATAAGTGCGCTTGTAGATAGGATGTCCTTCACTGGCTCGCCATCCTTTCCAGACACAGAGGGGAAGATCTCCAGTGGAAGGGTCTTCGTCTGTAAGTAAACCAATCAATTCTTTCTGTTACCGGATGTAAGTAAACCAATCAACACTTTCTGTTACCGGATGTAAGTAAACGAATCAACACTTTCTGTTACTGCATGTAAGTAAACCAATCAACGCTTTCTGCTACCAGAAGTATTTAATGTTTTTATGAGGTTCCTACTAGCAATTTATCATGAATTAATATTGGTGTTTTATGTGAATTTATAAACGAACTTATAACAATAACGACACTGAAAGTGTTTGCACTGATATTTAACTACAAAGTGTCTTATGAAGGAATTGACTCGTCCGGAATTCATTGTGGGACTACATTTCTTTTCGGTGCTGATGTCTAGTTGATTTTACCTTCTATCACTACATACTTTCAATTTAGCTATCTTTTTCACATGGTCAAGTAATATATACTGATCTGTGTTTTTCCTTTAGTTTTAAATCACACATGTTGACGGCGGAAATTAAGTAAAAGGAAAATCAGCTATATAATATAGGTCACAAGTTATAGTCCAGATTGCACAAGAAAATACTACCGAGGTGATGCTAGCTCGCTTAAATGTGCTCACCGTGACCCGGATCTCTGTCCGTTTGTTGTAGGTCTCCCTCGGCATGAACAGTTTGACGTGTCTATCGTAAGCCAGGTACTGGCTGACCCCGTGCTGATCCACAAAGATCGTCTCCCCACGGGGTCGTACAACCACCGTCACCTTCACGCTTCTGAGGCTTGCCAGCTCCAGACAAGAGAGGTCCACCTTCTGTTAGGTCATATAGATGTAGATCTACGTATTTTTCGGCTTATTTAATGTTGTTACACGTGTATACAGATGAGTCATGCATGTGTAGTTAAACAATCCCTATCAAATTAGTGTGTTACGTGGAATAGATTAAGGAAGTAACCAACCAATGAAGAATGAAGTGAAACGTAAGTGTAAATTGTTTTTAAGACGGCTGTATTTTTTTCTTCATTTCAATTCCATTACTTCTTAAAAGAACCTGACAATAATAACTATCTATAGATTGGGATCATTGACAGAGCCTGGAAGCACTGATCCAAAAGTCGGGTGCTTAATACTAACTTGAAGTTCTTCCAAAGCATTCTCAGTCGATAAGACTCGAGATAGGCGGAATTTGTCGAGGACTGTAAAATATTTTCCTAATACAGAGTTAAAGTTATTCATCCACCATTAAATTATATTCATGGTCCTTCATTTGGTTAGATGGACGTCAGTGCATATGCAAGCACCCCATGACTTGGGGCTATAGACAATATTGACATGTATTAAATCTCATACCTCTGTCGTGACAGATCTCTTCGTTGGCATTCGCAGGACATTGCGTTATCCACCCGTCAACCCCGTTCACGGAATACTTAAACACGACCTCATCCCCGCTGTCGGGTGATGTAGCGTGTGGTATATGGACTCTGATAGGAACCTGGAGATTTTTACATATAAACATATAAACACCAAAATATATTTAAATGACTTTAAAACACCCCACCTTTGAAACATTTCAAATAGTTTATTCCGTATTTTTGTAACGATTCTAGGTCACATGTGTATTTTCAAAAGTGACGGGATATTATTCTGGTAAAACATGGTGTAAAGCACTCGCCGCCGACACGAGCTCCGCTCATAATCCGCTTTGGTCACGTAGGCACCATACACAATATGTTCTCAATATCAAGAACTATCAGTTCATTTTATGCAATATTTTTGTTTTCAAATTCTGAACAAAATACTAGTCAATATGATTTTGAGGTAAGGAGTAAACAAAATGTGTATTTGAGTGCCATGCTATATGATGTGTGTGTGTGTGTGTGTGTGTGTGTGTGTGTGTTTAGCTTATTTGATGTCATATGCTTATCACAGTGTATTTATTTTTATATTCCGTGATTATGTTAATGTAAGATCTACATAAAAAGGCTTGTTCATGGATATCTTATTATATATAATTACAAAAGTAACATGCAAAATACATGTACATGTATGTATGTATGTAAAACAGTGCTATTAAGGCCAAAGACCTGTTCCAAATTGTGACCTTAAAAACGAGGTTCTACTGTAGTTCTAAAATTGTTTCATTTATGTAACTAAATGTCGACAAACTGCAGTTCTTAGCTTTATTTTCATACCTCGGCCGATTTATGTCTGTAATTTCTATGGTTTTCTCCCCTTTTACCTGTGATAAGTTCAGCTTACCTCAAAATCCATGTTTCCTTTATTGGAATCAATATTAATGACAGAACTGGCCAATCGCTCTCCGCCATACAGGGTCTCTATGACGTCATCAACTTCTTCAGTAGCGAGACATTGAACGTCATCCTTGTTCAACGCGCCATCTGGGGCGGATATTACACAGCAAATTCCCTTGTGGTAGTTCTTACTGTCGACGTCATCATTACTATCGGTGTTCGATCATTTAAAACTGATGGAAAGAAGTTAATATAAGAAAAGGGTAGATATATTCTATGTTGCTAAAAAGTAAAAGCACTTAGAACTATTGTTTTACGAAAAGTAACATTGGTCTACGCATTTCGTGTTCAAACATCAACTTTATCTATGTTCGAATCCATGTTCTTTGACGTGTATGTTAATAAAATGATAAAGAAAATCTTCATTAAAAGGTAAATAGCACTACAGATTCGAAACTAGAACATACTAATAAGAGGTAGACTCTATTAACTACATGTACATGTATTGTATAATAACGAGGTTAAACCGGAAACCTTCAAAGAGTATCAAACCTCGCATAATTAGATCATACATGGTTATAAACTTATAAGTGTGTGAAGTTTAGAAAAAAAGAAACAACAACTTTTGGACGTATTTATATCCAGAACATGTAATCAGGCATTAAATGAATCAAAGATCACATAGCTATCCTTGCAGCCGAGTTGGTGGAGCAACCGGCCATGAGGTCTTTGGATATGCGATTGGTCTCGAATTATAAAATGTAAGAGAGTATTTACATTTCTCCCTATTTGATACGAAGCGTACCATGTTTCAGTACTGCTATTAAGAGACGTGATATGAAATCACTTGCACACTATGATGGATAAACAAACAAATAATGTATACTCACACACTCGGTGTCCAGTTTTCAGGATTAAGTCTTCGTCATCTTTCTTCTTCTCGACGTTTCCGTTGCTCCTCTTCCTTATGTTTTCGTTCTGCTTCTTCTCGCCGTCTTTTTTCTTCCTTATCCTTTCTCTCTTTTTCTTCTTTTAATCTTTCCCCAGCCCTGAGTCGTTCTTAATTTTCCACGTTTCCCACGATCTTCTTCTTCTTGACGCCTTTTCTCTTCTTCACGTTTCCTGCGATTTTCTTGCTCTTGACGCCTTTTTTCTTCTTCTGCTTTCTTCCGCTTTTCTTCTTTATCCTATTTACTTCTTTCTTTCTTCTCCCAATCGCTCTTTTGCTTCAAGCTCTATCTTTTCCTCATTTACCCAGCAATCGAGGCACCCTTTCATCTTACTCAGATCATTTTCAGCTATACCTCCTTGTGTTTGTATCTTCATCATTATGGACTTTGTTTGATCAATTAGCTCATCTAGTTTCTTGTCCCTGATTTCTCGAGCCATTTTCTCTAGTTTATAAATCTGTTTTAACTTTTCGGAAGGTTTGTAATTTGCATGACTGTCAGCCACTGTAAATCATTGCATGGCCGTTAGAGTAACATATTCGTATGAATAATAAACACACTCTTTCGGAGGAAGGAGGGTCATATCGACCAAATTTCCGTCCTATGAAGACTTTGACAGATATTATACTGCCACACTCTAATACATATCGACAGGTCCCAATGACCAAGTGGCTAGAGCATCCGCCTTATAGCCAGGACATCGTGGGTTCAATTCTCAGCCGCGACATATTATAGTTGTTCAACTGGTAGTTATGCCAGTAACAGGTATACAGTTCCAGGACTGTTTGGTTTAGTTTCAGGATAATGTGACCGAGTGTGGTATCATGCCACTTATATATGCTCCATATGCCTGAAATGTCACCAGGACGTTAAACCCAATCAAGCAAAATCTGTGTTACACTCTATACGCTATGATAGTTGGAAGATTTTATAGTGTAGTCAGATAAATACGTTTAATGGGAATTCAACAGCATTCGAGTGGATATATAAATCGATAAAGTACTTGTAGCGGTTAAACAATTTCAAAACAGTATAACTATTTAATACAGTTTTATGACCTATCCTCATTAAAAGACCTGTCAAATGTCGTCATTTAACAAGGTTGAAGTAAGAACTGCATGACTAGCTGCCTTGCCGGAAAGCTTTGTTAGGCGTCTGATGTCTTTGAAAACAAACCAGTCACGGTGGCCGTATGGTTAGAGCGTCCGCCCCAGAATCCGGAATCGGGAGGTCACGGGGTTCGATCCCCGGTCAAGACATACCAAAAATGGACTGGTATAGCTTCCTTCCATGGTGCTCACAATATGAGAGTAGACTGATTTGGTAGACTGGTTGGTTCGGTGTCAGGATAATGTAACTGTGTGTATCATGCAGCATGTCTGTGGCGTGATACTGCAGTGTGGCAGCATTATAGCTGTCTCAAGTGGACAAAGTCTCCAAATGATTGAAATACTGTCGGAGGGACATTAAATCCAATAAACAAACATACTTTTGAAATGAGTGGCTGTTTGCGGTCACTGCGACTGTATGATGCCTGGCTATTTATAAATACAGGAAAACCTCGTGTGCATAGTAAACTCGAGTAGAACCAGGAACCTACTGCATGCAAGCTTGAAGGCTATTTCACATTAGAAATGAGTGACCCTACTGGAACTTGAATACACAGCGATGATGGCTAAGCTGGTGGCTGTAACAAATCGGCTACGAAGGTTCCAGCAATTTAAATATATTTCACGTACGACGAAGAACACTTTCTGTATAATTCTAGCACTCTGTAACCGAGGGGTAGGTTTGAGATTATTAGTAGCATTGGAGAATTTTAGTTACAAATCCGTTATAAATAATATAGCTTCAGTGCGATATCCATTATCTCTTATTTATTTTTTTACAAAGTAACATGCATTGGGATTACTCACGGACGAGGGAGTCCACGAGGTGTTTGATTTTCTTTTGTAACTCCACCGTCACTTTCTTCGATAGCTCGCTTACCATCTTCATCAACAGTAAAATCTCCTCGACATAGTCATTGACTTTCTTCACAACCACCACCGTGCCATCAATAATCTTGAGGAGATATATTTATCGTCCCTGTAATGGTTCCGCTACATTTCTGACCTCATGGACTTTCACGGAGATAACAAAGATTTCCTAATGTGTCATTAGGGTCCCTTGGTGTTATGTTTGTAGAGGTTAAGTGGTCCAAGACGTAGCGGAACCATTACAGGAACTTTACCTTAAAATATATACTTAATGTGTCATATGTCGGTAGATCTACTAGGGCCACTCATATAAAATATGTTATTTCTGTATTTGATATTAAATACGAGAGTTGCCTTGTAATTGCATTAGCAGTAAAAAAAAAAGAAAAAAAAAAGATTAGCTTTGTCTCAATTTTGACGTCTGGCCATGTAGAAACTGGCAGACACAATAATATTACTTTTGATTTACGCGTCTGCAAATATTGTAATGAAAATCATAATTCAAACGTAGTGTAATGTGAATATCATGTATTTTTTCAATGTGGCAAGTATACAGATATACAAAATTAGTATGTACTGAACTGGTAAGATTCAGTTAGAAATTAAGAATGATTTTATAGCATCCTTAGTTTTAACTTATGCTGATGTTAAATATAGAAGACCGTTATATATTGATAAATAGCTGAACCTCTCTGGATTTCCTTTCATGTGTTTCCCATTACAACTCACACCATCATGCATTTAAACATTTCTTTGGGGGAAAAAAAGCTAAGCACGAATGAACTTTATGCCCCCCGCTGGGGGCGGGGGGCTTACACCTTAGGGGTCAAGACCATTTGAAGGTCAAGTTCACCAAATGAGTGGAGCTTATCAAGGTCCATACACCTTTGATGTTTGGGGACTGTAGGTGGAAGGACTTATGGTCAAGGTAAAGTTTTGTGACAAAAAGACAAACCAAAAACATTATGTCCCCATCTATCGATCCGGGGCATGTAAAATAAGCGCTACGTTCGAATGAGCGCCATGCCCCCGGGGGCCTTAGACCTTGGGAGTCAAGATCATTTGAAAGTTAAGGTCACCAGGCCGGTAGAGCTCATCAAGGTGCATGCAACTGTGAAGTTTGGAGGCTGTACTTGGAAGGACTTCCGTGTTATTGTCATTGTTAAAGTTTTGTGACAAACAGACACAGCAAAAACAATCGGTCCGAAATATGAATAAATAAATATAATATGAATATTTTAGATATAATCACACTGAAGATCTTAACTGACACTAACATTGTCTAACTCTAAAACACTGCCAAGCAAAACAATGGTAGTAAACACCAGATGGACGTTTTATCTTGGGCACACAGTTCACTCATTGTATGGTTTAATCTGTGTCACTGTGTGTAAATCCTGCTTTTATATACCGATAAACATGTATAGGTAGTTTACTAACATATGTTATGCGATATAAGAATAACGAAATAAAACGTAAATCATGGATACAGATTGGACACTTCTGTGAAATCATTTATTTTCGCGGGACACTAATTTTCGTCGAATTTATGGAGGTTTTATCCACGAATATTAATCCCCATGAAAACTTGTCTCTAATAGACCTCACTTTTTAGAACATAGATCCACAAAAAAACCCACGAAATTCCCTTAGGTAAATATAAATTCCACGATAATTAATAATTTTACAGTAGATTGATGTAGAGGTATTAGATATTGTAATCTTGGTTAGAAGTAGCAAAGTAGATCATAAGATGTAGAAGAAAAATTTAAATATTTAACATAATAAATCCTTTATGTCCTTAAATCTATCTCATATACCGGAAACAGAATAATACGAATTAAAGTTCTTAATGTACATATTCTATTTGTAGTTTGCTTTCTTGAATATTAAAAAAAAAAAAAAGGATTATTTATTAATTCTGAAATGTGATATCCGCATTTAAACGTAAGTACGGTGTAGGTTCAATTATTACTAGTATGACTGATTTTCTAGTTGCAGTAAGTAGTAGTAGTAATTAACTTAATATTTTAAACCATATGTACATATCCTCATTATTATTACAGTATA
>CM037788.1:63353960-63403960 GCA_021229015.1 Solen grandis | reverse complement strand
GGTTGTATTTTTTTCTTCATTTCAATTCCATTACTTCTTAAAAGAACCTGACAATAATAACTAACTATAGATTGGGATAATTGACATAGCCTGGAAGTACTGATCCAAAAGTCGGGTGCTTAATACCAACTTGAAGTTCTTCCAAAGCATTCTCAGTCGATAAGACTCGAGATCGGCGGAATTTGTCGAGGACTGTAAAATATTTTCCTAATACAGAGTTAAAGTTATTCATCCACCATTAAATTATATTCATGGTCCTTCATTTGGTTAGATGGACTTCAGTGCATATGCAAGCACCCCATGACTTGGAGCTATAGACAATATTGACATGTATTAAATCTCATACCTCTGTCGTGACAGATTTCTTCGTTGGCATTGCGGTTGGCAATGCGTTATCCACCCGTCAACCCCGTTCACGGAATACTTAAACACGACCTCATCCCCGCTGTCGGGTGATGTAGCGTGTGGTATATGGACTCTGATAGGAACCTGGAGATTTTTACATATAAACATATAAACACCAAAATATATTCAAATGACTTTAAAACACCCCACCTTTGAAACATTTCAAATAGTTTATTCCGTATTTTTGTAACGATTCTAGGTCACATGTGTATTTTCAAAAGTAACGGGATATTATTCATGCAAAACATGGTGTAAAGCACTCGCCGCCGACACGAGCTCCGCTCATAATCCGCTTTGGTCACGTAGGCACCATACACAATATGTTCTCAATATCAAGAACTATCAGTTCATTTTATGCAATATTTTTGTTTTCAAATTCTGAACAAAATACTAGTCAATATGATTTTGAGGTAAGGAGTAAACAAAATGTGTATTTGAGTGCCATGCTATATGATGTGTGTGTGTGTGTGTGTGTTTAGCTTATTTGATGTCATATGCTTATCACAGTGTATTTATTTTTATATTCCGTGATTATGTTAATGTAAGATCTACATAAAAAGGCTTGTTTATGGATATCTTATTATTTATAATTACAAAAGTAACATGCAAAATACATGTACATGTATGTATGAATGTAAAACAGTGCTATTAAGGCCAAAGACCTGTTCCAAATTGTGGCCTTAAAAACGAGGTTCTACTGTAGTTCTAAAATTGTTTCATTTATGTAACTAAATGTCGACAAACTGCAGTAGCTTTATTTTCATACCTCGGCCGATTTATGTCTGTAATTTCTATGGTTTTCTCCCCTTTTACCTGTGATAAGTTCAGCTTACCTCAAAATCCATGTTTCCTTTATTGGAATCAATATTAATGACAGAACTGGCCAATCGCTCTCCGCCATACAGGGTCTCTATGACGTCATCAACTTCTTCAGTAGCGAGACATTGAACGTCATCCTTGTTCAACGCGCCATCTGGGGCGGATATTACACAGCAAATTCCCTTGTGGTAGTTCTTACTGTCGACGTCATCATTACTATCGGTGTTCGATCATTTAAAACTGATGGAAAGAAGTTAATATAAGAAAAGGGTAGATATATTCTATGTTGCTAAAAAGTAAAAGCACTTAGAACTATTGTTTTACGAAAAGTAACATTGGTCTACGCATTTCGTGTTCAAACATCAACTTTATCTATGTTCGAATCCATGTTCTTTGACGTGTATGTTAATAAAATGATAAAGAAAATCTTCATTGAAAGGTAAATAGCACTACAGATTCGAAACTAGAACATACTAATAAGAGGTAGACTCTATTAACTACATGTACATGTATTGTACAATAACGAGGTTAAACCGGAAACCTTCAAAGAGTATCAAACCTCGCATAATTAGATCTTACATGGTTATAAACTTATAAGTGTGTGTAGTTTAGAAAAAAAGAAACAACAACTTTTGGACGTATTTATATCCAGAACATGTAATCAGGCATTAAATGAATCAAAGATCACATAGCTATCCTTGCAGCCGAGTTGGTGGAGCAACCGGCCATGAGGTCTTTGGATATGCGATTGGTCTCGAATTATAAAATGTAAGAGAGTATTTACATTTCTCCCTATTTGATACGAAGCGTACCATGTTTCAGTACTGCTATTAAGAGACGTGATATGAAATCACTTGCACACTATGATGGATAAACAAACAAATAATGTATACTCACACACTCGGTGTCCAGTTTTCAGGATTAAGTCTTCGTCATCTTTCTTCTTCTCGACGTTTCCGTTGCTCCTCTTCCTTATGTTTTCGTTCTGCTTCTTCTCGCCGTCTTTTTTCTTCTTTATCCTATTTACTTCTTTCTTCGTCTTCCTTTGCTCTCTTTCTTTCTTCTCCCAATCGCTCTTTTGCTTCAAGCTCTATCTTTTCCTCATTTACCCAGCAATCGAGGCACCCTTTCATCTTACTCAGATCATTTTCAGCTATACCTCCTTGTGTTTGTATCTTCATCATTATGGACTTTGTTTGATCAATTAGCTCATCTAGTTTCTTGTCCCTGATTTCTCGAGCCATTTTCTCTAGTTCATAAATCTGTTTTAACTTTTCGGAAGGTTTGTAATTTGCATGACTGTCAGCCACTGTAAATCATTGCATGGCCGTTAGAGTAACATATTCGTATGAATAATAAACACACTCTTTCGGGGGAAGGAGGGTCATATCGACCAAATTTCCGTCCTATGAAGACTTTGACAGATATTATACTGCCACACTCTAATACATATCGACCGGTCCCAATGACCAAGTGGCTAGAGCATCCGCCTTATAGCCAGGACATCGTGGGTTCAATTCTCAGCCGCGACATATTATAGTTGTTCAACTGGTAGTTATGCCAGTAACAGGCATAAAGTTCCAGGACTGTTTGGTTTAGTTTCAGGATAATGTGACCGAGTGTGGTATCATGCCACTAATATCACGGTGATACTACAAGTAGAAATAGGCTCCATATGCCTGAAATGTCACCAGGACGTTAAACCCAATCAAGCAAAATCTGTGTTACACTCTATACGCTATGATAGTTGGAAGATTTTATAGTGTAGTCAGATAAATACGTTTAATGGGAATTCAACAGCATTTGAGTGGATATATAAATCGATAAAGTACTTGTAGCGGTTAAACAATTTCAAAACAGTATAACTATTTAATACAGTTTAATGACCTATCCTCATTAAAAGACCTCTCAAATGTCGTCATTTAACAAGGTTGAAGTAAGAACTGCATGACTAGCTGCCTTGCCGGAAAGCTTTGTTAGGCGTCTGATGTCTTTGAAAACAAACCAGTCACGGTGGCCGTATGGTTAGAGCGTCCGCCCCAGAATCCGGAATCGGGAGGTCACGGGGTTCGATCCCCGGTCAAGACATACCAAAAATGGACTGGTATAGCTTCCTTCCATGGTGCTCACAATATGAGAGTAGACTGATTTGGTAGACTGGTTGGTTCGGTGTCAGGATAATGTAACTGTGTGTGGTATCATGCAGCATGTCTGTGGCGTGATACTGCAGTGTGGCAGCACTATATCTGTCTCAAGTGGACAAAGTCTCCAAATGATTGAAATACTGTCGGAGGGACATTAAACCCAATAAACAAACATACTTTTGAAATGAGTGGCTGTTTGCGGTCACTGCGACTGTATGATGCCTGGCTATTTATAAATACAGGAAGACCTCGTGTGCATAGTAAACTCGAGTAGAACCAGGAACCTACTGCATGCAAGCTTGAAGGCTATTTCACATTAGAAATGAGTGACCCTACCGGAACTTGAATACACAGCGATGATGGCTAAGCTGGTGGCTGTAACAAATCGGCTACGAAGGTCCCAGCAATTTAAATATATTTCACGTACGACGAAGAATACTTTCTGTATAATTCTAGCACTCTGTAACCGAGGGGTAGGTTTGAGATTATTAGTAGCATTGGAGAATTTTAGTTACAAATCCGTTATAAATAATATAGCTTCAGTGCGATATCCATTATCTCTTATTTATTTTTTTACAAAGTAACATGCATTGGGATTACTCACGGACGAGGGAGTCCACGAGGTGTTTGATTTTCTTTTGTAACTCCACCGTCACTTTCTTCGATAGCTCGCTTACCACCTTCATCAACAGTAAAATCTCCTCGACATAGTCATTGACTTTCTTCACAACCACCACCGTGCCGTCAATAATCTTGAGGAGATATATTTATTCACTTAAGTATCGTCTCTGTAATGGTTCCGCTACATTTCTGACCTCATGGACTTTCACGGAGATAACAAAGGTTTCCTAATGTGTCATTTGGGTCCCTTGGTGTTATGTTTGTAGAGGTTAAGTGGTCCAAGACGTAGCGGAACCATTACAGGGACTTTACCTTAAAATATATATTTAATGTATCATATGTCGGTAGATCTACTAGGGCCACTCATATAAAATATGTTATTTCTGTATTTGATATTAAATACGAGAGTTGCCTTGTAATTGAATTAGCAGTAAAAAAAAAAATTAGCTTTGTCTCAATTTTGACGTCTGGCCATGTAGAAACTGGCAGACACAATAATATTCCTTTTGATTTACGCGTCTGCAAATATTGTAATGAAAATCATAATTCAAACGTAGTGTAATGTGAATATCATGTATTTTTTTCAATGTGGCAGGTATACAGATATACAAAATTAGTATGTACTGAACTGGTAAGATTCAGTTAGAAATTAAGGATGAATTTATAGCATCCTTAGTTTTAACTTATGCTGATGTTAAATATAGAATACCGTTATATATTGATAAATAGCTGAACCTCTCTGGATTTCCTTTCATGTGCTTCCCATTACAACTCACACCATCATGCATTTAAACATTTCTTTGGGGGAAAAAAGCTAAGCACGAATGAACTTTATGCCCCCCGTTGGGGGGCGGGGCTTACACCTTAGGGGTCAAGACCATTTGAAGGTCAAGTTCACCAAATGAGTGGAGTCCATCAAGGTGCATACACCTTTGATGTTTGGGGACTGTAGGTGGAAGGACTTATGGTCAAGGTAAAGTTTTGTGACAAAAAGACAAACCAAAAACATTATGCCCCCATCTATCGATCCGGGGCATGTAAAATAAGCGCTACGTTCGAATGAACGCCATGCCCCCAGGGGACTTAGACCTTGGGAGTCAAGATCATTTGAAAGTTAAGGTCACCAGGCCGGTAGAGCTCATCAAGGTGCATGCAACTGTGAAGTTTGGAGGCTGTACTTGGAAGGACTTCCGTGTTATTGTCATTGTTAAAGTTTTGTGACAAACAGACACACCAAAAACAATCGGTCCGAAATATGAATAAATAAATATAATATGAATATTTTAGATATAATCACACTGAAGATCTTAACTGACACTAACATTGTCTAACTCTAAAACACTGCCAAGCAAAACAATGGTAGTAAACACCAGATGGACGTTTTATCTTGGGCACACAGTTCACTCATTGTATGGTTTAATCTGTGTCACTGTGTGTAAATCCTGCTTTTATATACCGATAAACATGTATAGGTAGTTTACTAACATATGTTATGCGATATAAGAATAACGAAATAAAACGTAAATCATGGATACAGATTGGACACTTCTGTGAAATCATTTATTTTCGCGGGACACTAATTTTCGTCGAATTTATGGAGGGTTTTATCCACGAATATTAATCCCCATGAAAACTTGTCTCTCATATAGACCTCACGTTTTCTAGAACATAGATCCACGAATAAATATACCCACGAAATTCCCTTAGGTACATAATCAACGAAATATAAATTCCACGATAATTAATAATTTTACAGTAGATTGATGTAGAGGTATTAGATATTGTAATCTTGGTTAGAAGTAGCAAAGTAGATCATAAGATGTAGAAGAAGAATATAAATATTTAACATAATAAATCCTTTATGTCCTTAAATCTATCTCATATACCGGAAACAGAATAATACGAAATAAAGTTCTTAATGTACATATTCTATTTGTAGTTTGCTTTCTTGAATATTTAAAAAAAAAAAAGGATTATTTTTTTTTTAAAGTATGACTGATTTTCTAGTTGCAGTAAGTAGTAGTAGTAATTAACTTAATATTTTAAACCATATGTACATATCCTCATTATTATTACAGTATACGATTATTACAGTATATCGTATTTACGATCATCGAACCCGGAACTCACTGTAGAGAGTAAATGCAATCGACAATACGTGGTCCAATATAGTGAATATACGCGATGATTAGGTAATTATGACAAAAACGTGGGTAATGAAATCTGCCTTGAGCGTTTTTTCCCGGTATGGTGCAGTTTCAGAATATATGTCAGGCGGAGGCTTGATTGTCCGTAACTTTTTCGCCTCCTGTGACAAGAGAAACAACGCCTGGATGTCCGGCATCTTTTCCCTTTTCTAATGCTGTAACATAGGCGCAATGGTAAATGTTTTGTAATCCTTCACTGCCCGCATACTGATTGTCTGGTTATGGGCTCTTAAGGGTTAGTGGTAATCAATAAAATGTGCTTAACGATAAATTTACTTCTGGGTATTGTATGTCTTTGTAAAGGACCATTCAGCAATTAAGGCGGAGTGTATTGATTAGATGTGTACCATTTGTATACATTTTTGACTTCGATAAAAACATCGTAATGGAATATCATATAAAAGGACGGTGCTATTATCTTACATTCAATTATCATATAGGTTACTGTAAAATCATTAATTTTCGTTGACATGAAATTTCGTTGATTATGTGCCTAAGGGACGTTCGTGGGTAAATTTATTCGTGGATCTATGTTTTAGAAAAACGTGAGGTCTATATAAGATACAAGTTTTCGTGGGGATTAATATCCGTGGATAAAACTCACCACGAAATCCACGAAAATTAGTGTCCCACGAAAATTAATGATTTCACAGTAATCAGTATTGCATAACATCTCAATTTGAATTCATTTTACAACTGATACGCTGCATAGTCTACCCCTTTAAACACAAACGGTTCCCTCATACACTACACGCAGTTTCCGATCTCACGTAGCAGTAAGTATTGCATAGGTATCCAGTCTCCCAGATCTGGCTCGGATTCCACCACCAATATTTAGCACTAAGTAATACTAAGGTCTTAAACTAGGTAGATACACATTCAAGCATTCCTTTTATATTATATAGTCTAGGACATGACTATTACCTTTTATCATATGTCATTGTGCTCAAACAGCTGTTTCCGGAGTCGTATACCCATTACATATTTTCTTATATTCAACACGTTACATAACTTTTAGGCCGAATTACATCACTCCGCGTCATGCGCGTGTATTCTATATGTATGCATAGTGTGTTGAACTCGAACAGCTGGATAAAATGTGTTTAATTCATTATTCATATGAAATTGAAAATGTATGAGAAATACACAATCGTTATTTTCAGTTATTATTTGAAATATTTTCTTGTGTTAGATAACAAAAGTAATTCGTGCACAGTCCGTTCCTTCATTTGTTTGTTTGTTAGTTGTTATAATCGCGTTTTACTGTCACTATAGGTCATATGATAAAAAGAATCTGACAAGAATTATCATTTCATATCAAAATTTACTAAACTCGTTCATGAAAATGTTATTAAGCACGCAAGAGGCTCACTTAATAAAATTCGACTTAAGGTAATATTACTTAGCGCCAAGAATTGTTGGTGGGGTTCGACCTGACCAAATCTACTTACTCGCTTTTACGCCTTAAAGGATGATACTCACTTGTAAATTTAAGGATTTCCTTTTCACATTCAAAAAGAATTTTTCCATAATTTCATAAATATGAATTCTTTTTTTTTATTTATAGAAAGAATATGTTTCATCCTTAATAAATGTTACTAATAGAATTATGATGGAATATATAATGATGCTCTTCCATATCTTCGTATACACACGGCTGCCAATTACGGAGTAACGGAATGAGCGCTCGTGGGTTTCAGACGTTGGCTCTTACACTGACGTACCTGGAACTGAACACCTCCGACTTACATTGGTAGCCATTAAAAATACGCACCCTTTGCGAAACTATTTTTCTGGTTACAGCCACACCCGGTTTGCGTAATGGAGACAGACATTACGATTACAAATGACTGTTAATATAGAGTACTTCAACTTTAATAGTTTAAGATTAAACTTAACAAATTCAAATTACTTTTTTCCATTATCTACAATCCATTAAATATCCAGTTACTCTGTATGAATTTAGATACATGTAAAAACAAAAGTATGCATGATTACGTGCTATTAAACCCGATACTTCTAAAATATAGTTTTACAAGCTATATAAAATACACAGATTTAACTGTGTCTTCTTTTTTCAATAAGTAAATGAATGTTTCACACTCTTTCCGTATCTTTTAACTTGAAAATGTGCTGATGTACACAAACGTAATGATTATATGGTTCTCTCTCAAAATGTGGTACCATAAAAATTTGAAAGCAAATTCTATATTTTCCAGTCAGAGAAGTTGTGGAACAAAAACGGACGGAGCCTATACCGACAAACCAATTTGTTAACATCTTTTTTTAATAGAACAACGCATGTCTTGCTACAATGCTTTGTATATTTTGGAAAATAGGAATTAACTGAGAAAAGACTGAATGCTTTGTATAGAAATGTAATGGGTTGGCAAAAGACAAACTGAACCTGCAAATTTGTAAGTTTAATATATAAAAATAATATGATAACTTAATCAGAATCGTGGACAGATGAGAGATTGAGTTACGCCCATTTCTATGGGAATGGCGCGAAAGCGAATACGGATAGGATAGCGGATAGGATAGGAAAGCGAATACGGATAGGAAAGCGAATACGGTTAGGATAGTGGATAGGATAGCGAATACGGATAGGATAGCGAATACGGATAGGAAAGCGAATACGAGTAGGATAGCGGATATGATAGCGAATACGGATAGGAAAGTGGATAGGATAGCGAATACGGATAGGATAGCCGATACGGATAGGATAGCAGATAGGATAGCGAATACGGATAGGATAGCGGATAGGATAGCGAATATGGATAGGATAGCGGATACAGATAGGATAGCGGATAGGATAGCGAATACGGATAGGAAAGTGAATACGGATAGGAATATGGATAGGATAGCAGATAGGATAGGAATACGGATAGGATAGCGAATACGGATAGGATAGCAGATAGGATAGCGAATACGGATAGGATAGCAGATAGGATAGCGAATACGGATAGGATAGCAGATAGGATAGCGAATACGGATAGGATAGCGGATAGGATAGCGAATACGGATAGGATAGCGAATACGGATAGGATAGCAGATAGGATAGCGAATACGGATAGGATAGCGGATAGGATAGCGAATATGGATAGGATAGCGAATACGGATAGGATAGCGGATAGGATAGCGAATATGGATAGGATAGCGGATACAGATAGGATAGCGGATAGGATAGCGAATACGGATAAACCTTTTCCTAATTTCAGTATACATTGGGCATTCTATAATGAAATTACTATTATCACAATAATTACATATTCTTTGATTTCTTTCTATTCTCTCTTTAGCATATCTTCATGTTTCCACTTTTAAAAAAAATTGCTGAAATTCTAAGTTTCGTTAAATAGGATCTATTTTGTCTGCATGTAAGAAAAATAAAATAATTTTCCATTCCAAAATGTAATTTTATATTTTTACATAACAATTTATTATGACCTTTAGTACTGGAACTGAACACTTCCGACCTACATTGGTAGCCATTAAAAATACACACCCATTGCAAAACTGTTTTTGGTAACGGTCACACGCGGTTTGTGTAATGGAGATAGATTTTACGACGACAAATGACTTTTAATATAGAGTACTTCAAATTTATGATTTTAAGAATAAACTTAATAAAATCATATTACTTTTTTCAATATCTACAAGCCATAAAACATACAGTTACTCTGTATGAATTTAGATAGAAACAAAAGTATGCGTGAGTACGTGCTATTGAACACCATACCTCCCCGACATACCAAAGTCGTAAAAAATGGTACTGTTATAGCTCCCTTGCTTGGCGCTCAGCATATCAGTGTAGTTTGCCCGATGTCAGATTAATGTGACTGGGTGTGGTACCATGCCACATGTCGGCGTGATACTGCAGTGTGGCAGCACTATATCTGTCTCAAGTAGACATCGTCTCCAAATGACTGAAATACTGTCGGTGGGACGTTAAACCCAACAAACAAACAAGCAAACAAACAAACACCATACCTCCAAAATACAGTTTCACAAGCTATATAAAATACAAGGCTATTAGTACGAGACTGAGAAATATTAATTATATTTTTGAAAAGTGTTCCTAGAATTCATGACACATACGAGACAAGAACCGATATCGACAGTTAATTGGTTATCTCCAGGGCACGTTTTAGATAATTCAGTGCATTAGCACCCTCGTTAATGGCGGTATCCGACTCTCTCCATTCTTGCAGTAGAAGGAAGTTAGGATCTTCGTTACCATTGGAACCAGTTTTGACGCATTCATCGACCTGGGATGACGTCAAACCCAGTTGTTGTCCAACGTCAGACGGGTTGGCACTCAGCTTCTGACATAATTCACGCAAGACTTTGTCGGAGAGGAACTCTGAAATATAAGCATAATAATTGCAAAAACGATTAAAGTTATAGGTTAGACCTTATTTATTTGGTCTTGGAAATTAAGAAATTTATAGTTTAAACACAGGTGCAAAATATGCTTTAATCTACTAATCTATGAACGTTTTTTTTTTACTTAAACAATGACTATATACACTTTTGAATAGATTACAGCATACTACTGACCAGTGAAGAAATCCAGAAGGGTTTCACACTCCACTGCCAACTCGGAGAGCCCACAACTTCTGAGGGCGTGAAGCACGGGGATGGCCTGTCATACACGTGGAAAGTACACAGGTTACTATTAACATTTATTTATTAATGTATACATGTATACAGTTTGTACAATGGCCAACTGACTGCAATACTGATGATTAAAAGAGGCAGTGCGATTTAACATGCATTTAATTAAAAGCATAAATACATCATTTGAATCATAGCACAGAAATTTTCCCCCGATGGCATTTGTGACCCGTGCTTTATGAATTCATGACTAACTGTGTTACAGTTAACATGCAAAAGCTAAACATGCACAACTTATAATTTAGTAGAATACAATACCAGAGAATCAAAATAACAACAACGATCATCAGTTGTTTTGCATTACCCATAAATTTGAAGGGGGCACTTAATTTAGATATAGACCAAACTTCTCTACAATAAATATATATATTCGGGGGTGGGGGTGTCATAACGCCTTTCACATTAAAAATCATAAAAAAAACATTGTTCCTAGAAATAGTTCACAAGAAGTTGAATCAACCCGCCACTTTCCAAGAAGGTTTCTTTCTGGTTAAACATTTTTTTTTTTTTTTTTTTTTTTATCAGGCTTTTTTACGTACAGAGATTGGGTGGTTTAATAATAGTTATTCACAATCATCATTAATTCCTAGGACATTTCATTAAATCTCGTCTTTTATATACGTTTAGCAAACATATTGAACGCCTCAAAAATAAATGAGGTAGGACTTTCTCATCTGTTATTCTAGGTATATGTACCTTTACATAAAAATGGACATTTATACACAAAAACAAACAATTCAAAACTGTTTTAGGCAGCTAGTCATTGAATATAAAAACGTGATTACTGAGTTTAGATGGCATAATTAAGAACAAAGAAGAATGAAATGTATATTTCAAGACGAACGAAAAAGAAAGTCACTGGACTCATTTTTGAGATAACAATTCATGTTTTGTGCAGGTGTTCAGACGCTTTTGAAACACTTTCGCATGGTCCATATTTAATACAGCTGCATGTGAGGGTTCATAACATTTATTATGATGATTTACCATTTGTTATGAACTTAATAATATCATTTTGTGAAAATACTGAAAATACCAGCTTTGTAAAAAAAATACAGACCTTTGTATTTGCCTTTATCTACCAACTAATTGGCTATAACTTGGACAAAAAAGTTCTCTTTTTTTTCTACTTTATTCGTATATTTTTGTTTTTTATACTGTCCCATAAAATATGCTTGATTTCACATTTAATAGAGAAATATCTCCTCAACATATTTCAATTAAAACATGGGGACACAGACAGGAATGAGCAACGATTTGGTTCGTTTGAACTTCACTGACATAATAATAATGTTATACTTGCCGAATTCCCCCAAAAAAACTATGCAAGTATCTCCTTATAGAACAACTGAATTACCCCCTTGTATGCACTAACTAACTACCGCAAAGTAAAAACTGAAGTTGGTTGCTGTTAAGAATAAATTGATGACCACTGGCAAATGATAACCTGTGCTTAAAAACTACCTTGTCGTTGCTCTTCGGTTGACTTTTCATCCAGTCTTTAATGACCGTTTCACAGAGGTCCCTCTCGTTAGCGGGATCACACTTACTCCGTGCCCGCCTCTCTATTCGTGTCATTATTTTTGAATTGTCGAGTTCAGATAACACGGTCATCCAGAGGACTTCATTCTGATTGGTCAGTTTGGCAGACAGGAACTTGGACAGTATTGACACTGTGTTGAATATATGAAAGTATTAATATTATCTCGTATGATGGAAAACTGCAAAGTGAAATGCGAGGACAAATTTTAAGATGCCCTTATCGTGGTTAATGAAGATATTAGATAAATAATGATGTATAAGTAAATATTTAAATAGAATTTCAAGTACAGTGACTGGATCGATTGTTTAAAATTTTTAAGTATCTAAAGTGAAACAATAAATGATTTTAAAATACATGTATAAGAATATAAACGCATATAAAGCTGTGTGTTAAACATTGATACTTAGTTAATACGAGCCTTCCCAGACCCTATTTTTTTGTCTTATGCACTTGATTTAGTCTGTCATTTGTTTGCCTTTATCTATCTAGCGATTAATTGTGTAATAAAATGATTACAATTGTATTTCAATCGCTCAAACGGCAAGTAAACTGTCAGTTGTGTCGCGTCATAAAATTCAAAACGGGTTTATGGCTTTTTCCAAATGATCCTGTCAAATAAACTCCAGATCTAGATTCTGCATTTGAATTATAAAATAAGTGTATTTTAAAGTATTTTAACAGTTAATTAATAATATCTGAATATTTAAAAGGTAAATGCGCATAATGATTAACATTAGAATCAGCAGATTCCCTTCGGCTTCCTTACCCAAGTGGTATACGTAACAAACAAAACAGCGTGTACTAAAAAAGAAAGAAAAGAAAACCACTTGTGGCAACATATCCCGAAATGGCTCGTTTTGATATGTCTGCAGTCATTGGACAAGTATATACTCACGTGTATATGAAAATCGAACAGGAATAAAGAGGAGTTGTGCCCTTGGTCTTTCTTCCTGAAAAACGTAATATTTCATTAGAGTCGAATCTTTGACCAGCAAACACCTAACTGGAAAAGCTTAACACACATACGAATGGCTGTCAGAGCGTTTACGACAACGTTCAACAATAAATTCTGCTAAGGTCAAGCATACGAAAATTAGCAAATGCCGCTTGACCGTCTTATTGTTTCCAAAGTATCTGTTTATAAAAAAATAATACAGAAATAGGCTATCAAAATATCAGTTTCTGAAAAAGAAAAGGTCTAAAATAAATAATGTTTATAAAATTGAAACATAATTATCATGAGCCTTTCATGTGTATGCATATATGACGTCGAATTTCACAATTCGTGAAAGAATACCCGTGCACAATTAATTCAGGAAATATATTGAAATAGTTTCACATAGGTAATAAATAGCTGGATCTTATGCATTTTTATAAAGAATAGTCAACTGATGAAATCCAGTTAATCATGGTTCAAAATATACTCAAATGAATTGCGATTGAATCGCTTGTACCATTTACTCTTTTACTTACAGTTTATAAAGCACCGGTTATTTACATTGTATATTGTATCAGTTTTGATTCCAATGAATGCAACCGTATTGAAATGAAAATAAAAAAAGCATTGCTAGATTTGGTACTATAATTCCGCTTAGGAAAATGGACGAATATTTATTTATTTAGTGTTTAGTGTTTAAATATAGCCACGAAATGTTGTCCGATGCGTTGCAGAACCTTGTTTCCTCGTTATTACAATAACAATAATACATATAATGATAATATTAATGAATATTAAAACTCAATATATTTTTATCTTAAGATAAGAAATTTCACGGATAAATCAAATTACATGTATTAGTACATACCTTCGGTATTTGCAGCTGGATCTCGACTGTTAAGGTGCCAGAGGACCTTTCAGTTGGTTTCCTGCGTGGGGCACGTGGTATGATAGTACACAGTAGACTTCCATTATAGTATGGCATGTCCTTCTGCTTGAATCTGTCCACAACTGTCAGTCTAAGGCGCCGTCTGGTTTTGTCGATCAAGGATGAGAAAGGAACCACAATGCCCTTGAATCAAACAGACTAATAATGTATACATATGTATAGTTTGTGCACGTGTGGTTCTTCCTATTTGTTTGCTATAGTTTAGTATTACATCATTCACTAGAGACCTTCATTTATCTTAAGCTCTTGCTCATAGGAGCTTGATGACTGGTTGTTGTTTTTCTTTTTTTCTTTTCTTTTTTTTTTATATTTTCTTCATATTTCCCCATTCAAACATATCATTAAAGAAATGTAAAACTAAAAACTAAAAAATTGATAATAATCCCCTATCATGGCCAAATAAAACACTAAATGAGCGATATCCACCATGTTTTAGCAACATTGTCGAAGAGTATTAGCTCTTGAATGAATTCTAGTATCGCTTGATCCATTCAGGGAAGGTAAAGCGAACGGTAGCGGTTTTGAAGAAACTGTTTTTGTCTCTTAAAGAGGAAAGGCATCAACAATAAAAAGAACTGATCACCAAGCTCCTAAAGACTATTGCGTTAAACCATTTTAGTTATTTTACTTCTTATTATCTGTATTACTGTTACCGGTAATTCTATTCATTTACTTTTTTCATTTGTTCTTTTAACTACTGTTTATATACTGCCTCAAAGCAATCTACGCTAACAAACCTCGGTCTCAGAGCTGTTGTCTATCTGCACATTTCCGGAAGATCTGATGTGAAGCAGGTCCCCGTCCTGCATACAAAACTCACGACTGATCCCGCCTCCTGCAACACAGTTTTCAATCGTAACTACTTGGCTATATCCGTCGGTGCTCGGATATAGAAATGGGCGGGGTGTTCCGAATGCATATTTTTTTTAATGTATGCAATCACTTTTTAAAAAATCGAAAAGACTTTGCTCCGCTTCCGGCGATGAAAGTAGCACAGACACAGCGAGTGAAACTTACATTTACGAGGGATGATTATGCCTGTTTCACTTAATTAAAACAATTACAATGTTTCAGTTGAGATTGAAAAAAAAAAGGATTTGTAAGTACTCCAGTTTTAATTTTTGGTAAACATTTCTTAAAATGATACAGTTTCAATGATTTCAACTGTCAATTTCAATAGTTCACGTCTGAGAGTGGTCCCATGCAAAGCGATCACTTAGGGCGAACATGAGGGTCTAGAAATAAATTTCTTTTTGAAAGGAAGTCCTGTCCAGTTTATAATTGGCCGGTCTTTCCAAAGGAACCTGCTGCTTTTGTTCAAGTATTGGTCCCAATATAATAACCAATTCCCGTCGGATGGATTTACCGGTAAAGTTAAGCTTTCAAGAATTTTTAGATAACGGTTGCCTTCATTGAACGCACCGAAGCTGAAAGTTGTTCCTTCCTGTGCAATCCCACATACGACGTATACACAAACGAATCATCTCTGCTATCTGGCAAATGCAACACGTCCGAAATGTTACAAGAACGATGATAAGAGAATCACAAATTCGAGTAAAGCATTAGGTTTGTGGCCGCAGGCCAATAAACAGTACCAGAACCCGACACCGCATCTTACCGTATCCAAAGCCCAAGTCTGTAAGTCCTGACGTCACGCTGTCTAGCTGGTCCCGCCTCACACACTGGAATACAGCAGCCATAGGATCAGCCGTTCTCTGCTTGACCAGCACGCTGACCACAGTCTTTGTCGCCAGGTCGTACACGTGTCTTGCGGCCTCTATTGCCATTTCCGGTGTCGTATATTCCGGCATTACAAGTTCTATAACACTGCAGTTAATGATATAGAGGTCATGAGAAAAGGTTCTGACAAACTTTTAAAAACGTAAAATGATCTTATTATTTTCAACTTGTACAGATACAACAGACCAGACAATTATGTTTCATTGTTTTCGAAATCAATATACAAAATGAGCTGTATTTTCCTATCACATTTGCCAAAAACTATACATATACTTATTTGGAATACATTGCAATTAATTTTGCTGATTTCTGGAAATTTTACATAAAGGTTTATGTTATTTAGGTCTAAGTAACTGAAAATTGATATACTGTATTTAAAATCTCATTTAACAGTCTTTTACAATTTACTGAATAAAAATGTCATATCGCTCATAAAAGATACGTCTTGTTGAAAACTGAACGAAACTGAACTGTTAGGTATGTTACTTGTGCTCGGGATGTCATCTTATTTATCACATGCTCACAGTTATTGCCATCGTCGGAAACCCCACGTAAGCTCAATACGCTTTGCTACTTAATCAACCGTGGGATATTTGGTTAGGAAAACTTCGTACTCATGAATTATTAATTAGGTATTTCACTGGATCCGTGGCTGAGACAGCACGGCCACATCAGGAATCATTTGACAATGAACGACATTCTACAATATAGAGGAGACGTCTTGCTCCTCGCCTATCTTGCGGTAACAATGGGTCAGTTTTTGCTTTTGTAACTTCAATAAAGAGTATTCAAAGTACTACTCGTGGTTTCATTGGTCAGCAACTGGCTGATTATTATTCATGAAAAGTTGAAAATCCAACAGTATATTCAGAAGTCATAGCGGAATATATACCGTGGGTTTTCGACAATAACTTGTTGCTTTCAGAACATGAACTTTTGTCGAAAGTGCTACACTGGATAAAAGCATGTTAAAACCAATGTAATGTTGTGGCAAGGGAACCGATTTAAATGCTAATCCAAAGCCTTTATACTGTGTCAAGAGAATATAACGGGTAACATGTAAAATAACAGCGATGTAATTGTATGTATATTATAGAATCTACTAAAACATTTCTACATACAATAAAAGACCTAGGCGAGAGTAGCCTTCAATTGTCTGGAGAAATGTCTTAATGGATACTCTCCGACATAGAAGTCATTTTAAATTTGTAAAGCACTTAATTTTGTCAAATAAATCAATTTATATTGCACATGGTAACATAAAAAATAGAAATGTATTCTGTTGAAATAAATGGCTGACAATTGTTTTAGAGCTTCATCATTGGCCAAAAAATTAGGATGACTTCTATTTTTATCGTAAAAACGTTTTTCGAAAGTTGCGATACATTAAAGGGGGACATATTTTGGAATATGGTACTGAGTTGTTCTAATTTTGTCGTTGCAAACCCCGATTTCAAAATTACGAATGTCTCCGGGTAATACATAATTGTAGGGCATTTAAGGTCTGCACTATGTATATACAGGACGTAAGAGAATTCTAAAAAACAAAACTTGACGTTGAATTGTTAAAGCGTATTAATTAATTAATTTTGATACTTTTTTTCAAACCGAAACGTATCAAAATCCTGACCAAAACGACTGTAATTCCAAAGTAAGATCAAATTCTACTAACTTGTACATGTCACGTGACGAAGGAAGGTGAACGGATACGTCATTTTGTTTGTTTTTGTATCCAGCATTGGCAACTTTCCATACATTTTCTTTTCCGCGGAACAAGTGAAAGTGCCGGCCACTTGGATACGTAGAGCTTTCATCTGATTAAAAGCAACAATTTTGAAGTCATTTGAAAGGATACTTATATTATAGACACTTTGTGATCCATCAGATAAACCAAGCAGAATAATAATGTAGATTAATATCAAAAACAATAACAAACATATCACCAAAGTAAAAAAAAAAGAAAAAAGGAAGAGCATGTGAAATAAGAGTGTACATATAAGAGGAAAAGTGAAGTCGTAATATCCAAGAGCTTAAAATTGGGATAATCTGTTCTTTGTTGAGATTTTAAAGAATGCATTTGCAATATGACAATGCATTTGAATGATATATCAGACTTTCCGATGACGTCGAATGGAAGGAATTTGAGCAAAGTCGCCATTGTATTTGAATAGGTAGGAAAGAAGACATTTTGCATCACCAATGTGAATGTCAAAGGTACTCTCTCCCTCTTTCTATCTCAGATGCAGTCTAAAATCAATCTGCTGTAATGTTACCTGGTTTTCTAATGAGGTCGACCTCAATGTCCTTGCCTGTCGGTTTCTGACAGTTAAGGGTAATTAGCGAGCTAGTGGATAGGATCTCCCTCACCGCGTCATTGCCCTTACCCAACACTGAGGAGTAGTTCTCTAGTGGTACGCTATTCAACTGGAAACAAAAAAGACAACCCTGCAGTTAACAGTCTTTAATTTACTGTATCATTTAAACATTAAAAAATCAGCAATAGCATTTTTGTTACACACTATCCTTCGCCTTCTGTATCACGACTTTATGTAATGAAATACATAGTCATAACTGTTTCTTTTTTTTTTTTCTTTTTTTTTTTTACAAAAATAGAATCAGGATTATTAACATTTAATGTGGGGGCTAATGGTTTTTTTTACTCAAAAGAACAAACGAGATATTGTGAATCACCAGTAATCATTCAGATAATACTAGAAGAGTCAAGCCTATGTGTCAAAAGTAACTTACCGTGACCCGGATTTCTGTTTGTTTGTTGTAGGTATCCCTGGGGATGAACAGCTTGACTTTACTGTCATAAGCCAGGTACTGGCTGACCCCGGGCCGGTCCACTATGATCGTCTCCCCACGGGGTCGTACCACCACCGCCACCTTCACGCTTCCAAGTCTTTTCAGCTCCAGACAAGACAGTTTCACATCCTACAATATATTCTTTCTCCAGTTTATTGGCTTGCTTGATATCTTTTAAAAGATGTTTCATTAGGGCGTGGTACAATATTTCCGGCCTACGGTAGGGATAATTTAGGCAAGTTGTAAGAGAAAATGAAATAGTAACCCACCGTTGTATAAAGAACCATAAACTGTCAACCGTGGATTTCCGAAAAAGCTGCAATTGTGCAAATGAATATGAATTAAATCGTTCACCTCTTGATATAAACTTTATCATGCCAATAAATTACTGCGTTAACATAGATGTGAGCTGGTTTTAGCTGAAAGTAATACGGGCCAAACAGTCATGATATTCTCAATTTTGAAGAATCGTAGGATCAGATGGAGAATTTAACGATATATTGATCTGAATAACGGAAATATAAGAAATACGCATCTAACGTTTTAAAAAATGTATTTATTTATTGCATAAATAAGGTTAATATGAGAGGTTTTTTTTCTGTGCGAGTTTTTTGTTCCTGAAATTCAAATTTTCCTTCCATTTAAATCCTCCTACCTCTGTCGTGACACATTTCTTCGTGGATTGTGCAGGATATTGCGTCATCCACTCGTCACTTCCGTTCACGGAATACTTAAACACGACCTCATCTCCGCTGTCAGGTGATGTAGCGTGTGGGATATGGACCCTGATAGGAACCTAGAAATTGTTATAAACTTGTTAGGGGGCTCAGTGGCCGAGAAAGTAAAGTCGCTGACCCACTCAGCCCTAAACCGCGTGAGTATATGACTGAAATACTGTCGCAGCAACGGTTACCCCCCCCCCCCCCAAAAAAAAAAAACAACAACAGTCGCTACCACTAATAAACGTATAAAAAATTGGAAAAAAAAATAAGAAAAAAAAATTCAAAATAATTTATGTGGGAAATTAATGGCAACATTTCCAAAATCAAATCGTTGAAATAAATGAGAGGGGGACAAGGCAATTGGGCAGTATAGCATCGCCAAGTATGAAATTCAATACTTCAAAAAGATTGGAAAATGTTTGGGGAAAATAATGTAGGAAACGACCACCGAGCTATCAATATTTAAAACTTTGAAAATAAAAAAAAGTTTCAAGTTTGTCGCATGAATGCAACTATGAAAACGACTCTGTTGTAAATATTTGAACCTATAGTTATTGCCATTGTTAGTGTCTTTTTTCTTCTGTAGCTCTCTCCCAGTATTGCTTAGTAATCTGCGTGTAGTCTCACTTACTTCAAAATCCATATTTCCTTGTGTGGAATCAATACTGATGACAGAACTGGCCAATCGCTCTCCGTCAAACAGGGTCTCTATGACATCATCAACTTCGTCACTAGCGAGACACTGAACGTCATCCTTGTTCAACGCACCATCTGGAGCCGATATTACACAGCAAATTCCTTTGTGGTAGCTTTTACTTCCATCAACCTGATCGATGTCATCATCACTTTCGGTGTTTGGTCGTTTGTAACTGGTGGATAATACAAATATCGAATATTTAAAATATAATTATTGGACTTCACACATAGTGAACACCATTGTGTCAATGAATAAAAAATAAAATAAAACCAAAGCACACACTGTGAGTAGGTAAAGCGCCAATTTCAATTTCTGATGTCGTTGGTTCGAACACCGACTGCGAAAATAGAATTGCAATAGCTTCCTTGTTGGGTAGAAGAGTACATTAAAGGATATATTTAGGAAATGCGGTTCGTTTTCATTAAACAATGAGCTATATTTAAAAAACCTCTTCAGCCTTTATCCGTTCTTCTTCTAACTGCTGCCGTAGTCTTTCAGCCTCCTGTTCTTCCCTTTTCTTCCTCTTCTTGAAGTCTCCTTTACGTCTTTTTCTTCTTCACTTTCCGGTTCTTTTCTATTTTTTTTGCGTTCTTCTTCTTCGTTTTGTTTTTTCTCTTCTTTACGTTTCCTGCGTTCTTCCTCTTGACGTTTTTTCTCTTCTTCCTTTCCTGCGTTCTTCCTCTTGACGTTTTCTCTCTTCTTCACGTTTCCTGTTCTTCCCTCTTGACGTTTTCTCTCTTCTTCACGTTTCCTTTGTTCTTCCTCTAAATCTTTGCCATTAACCCAGCTATTAAAACAATCTCTCAGCTTACTTAGATCACTTTCGGCCAGACGTCCTTCTGTTTCAATTATCTTTATCATGGACTCTGTTTGAGCAATCATTTCATCCAGTTTCATAGCTTGTGCCGTTTTCCCAAGTTCACTGACTTGCTTCAATTTCTCTTCCGTACCTTCTTTTTGCATGTTAAATGGTTTTGATTTTGATCTTGATTCTGATCCTGTTATCGGTTGAGAAGTCATCCCAACCAATATTTTGTCTTCAATATCTAGTGTAGTCTGTTCAAGTTCACGAATAATTTTCAATACATCGGAATTTTCATTGTCCACTGCAAACCACCAGGGTCCAAGTGTAAGAAATATACCAATAATAGCATATTATTACAATATAATTATATTTCGACTCATTGTTGCAATAAATAAATATAGCCATATCTACATGCACATAGGATATTACATTCGATGACTGGCTGTTAATTACATGAAAATGTTATTATTCGCATTCTCTATGGTACTTATAAATATCAGTTGGTTTAAAAGGACAGTCTGGGTACGAATCTCACAGTGAATCTTGTTCTCATAATTTTCTTTTAATAATCTTGTGGTCTTTATATAAGAATGGAAATCACAGTACCGTAATCACTCTAAATTTTGGACACTAGGTTTTGAAAAAATAACTATCTTTTGCCTCCAAATTTTGGGACACTTGTAATTTGATAATTTTTTAATGACTCTAAGTTTTGGGACAAAATTTTATTCCATAACTACCGCTTACCCAATGCTTTTTTCTCTATACCATTACGCAAATTTCTTATGGCTTTTTTATGGCTTTTTAGAAGCCGATGCATGAAATTTACATTGTTGTGATATTTACTTAAAGCAGGTGAAGTATTTCTGTTTATGTGATTAATAAACCAGACAGATACTCCAGATTTGATCTTAAATTCCCACCCCTCTTTGCTTTACCCTCACCCGTGACACATTCTCTGTCGCATGTTTAAACAACATCGCGCCTCAGGAACGGAATGGGATAGGAGTCGGTTGAGAGGGGTTTGCACTGTATATTCGCGTACATGTGTCATTAATTGGCAATCAAGGACAATAAGCAGACGATTACAAATGACACAGTGGTCCAATTAACAGTAGACGAATAAGAGTCAAGAGTCATGTATATAAGTAAATGTTTATTTATTATCGTGACATATGTACAAACAATGCATATATATTAAGATATATGAATAGATCAACATAATATATTACGTACACCCGGCCCAATGGGCCTATATGTCACCGTTTATATTTACAAAATAAATAACATAGTAATGAACGGCACAGAAGATGAATATAAATTATGTAAACAAAATAGATTTTCGATGTAAATATGCTTTTGTTAAAAATTTTGACACTCTCCGGGGATATTTTTCAAGTAAATGTGTAAATTTTTGTTCTTCACTATATACATCTAAGTTTAATGAATTAACCATACACTGTCTATGAACCTGGTAAGCTTCACACTCTAACAAAAAATGCATTTCATTTTCTATCACATCACTGTCACACATTTTACAGACTCTTTGCTCGATCGCCTCTCCAACATACCTCCCTGTCTCTATTCTTAATGGTAAAATACCACATCTAAATTGGGATAATAATGATCTTTCATTTCTGGCCAGGTTTAACAAAAGGTAAGGCTCACAGTCAAAAGAGTGTTTAAATAGACGGTAAGTTCTAAGTTTTGGGTAGATTTTGACTATATGTGATTGTTTTGGACACGTCTCAATAATGTTAGTTACATAAATAATTCTTGTTTGATTTGTAAGTTCCGGAAAATACATTATTCCAGCTGGCCGGAATAAAGCGTAGATATAAAACTTTATTTGTCAAAAATTGTAATCGATGGTAAATAAGTAAAATTCAAACTTTTAAACACAAATAAATCTTGTTTTATTATTAAAGAATCGTATATTTATGGATTGATATTGATATGTATGTGTATACTGATTATTAACGCACATTGAAAATTTACGGTATCACTTGACCTTATGGAAAAAAAAACTATTTTTGAAAAAAAAATACGACTCTAAGTTTTGGAAAAAATAAATATTTTTTTTATTCTATTTTCTGTCCCAAAAATAAGAGTGATTACGGTACGTTCTTAATTATATTACTTATATGACTCAACGGAAGTTAAACGAAGTTTCAGGCCCCGTGTTCTCGGAAATAATTAAGTACAATCTCAGGCTCATATTTGAGTATCATACTCAATCCCTATTGAAACTAATGGGCAAAGCTTGAGTGTAAGTATAAAAATCATACTTAAGTATCATTGTTATTTACGAGAACATAAACAATAATAATTCGGGCCATAAAACAAAACTACTTCCTATGATCGGTATCAAGGGTTACTTTTAAAGCGGTGAGCTATAAAAACGTTAAATTCATCATAAATCTTATCGCGATAGTAGGATGTTTTCAAGACCAGAGAGACAGGTAGCAATACACAGGACAGAGGAAAGTGCCATGTGCTAAAACGAGATTGAAAATTGCATATTAAGCACATAGCATTTTCCTCTCGTCCAATCAGGTGCTGGAATTTCTTTATAGTCACCGTAGACTATAGCGAACAGTCCATTATTTTTGTAAAAAAAAATATGAATAAGTGTGGACTATGCAACAAGATAACACACACTTTTGTGACATTTTGTCGCTAGTGGAAGGAAAATGCCATGTGCTAAATAGCTTAGTTTATAGTTGTTATTAACTACACGACATAGTCACTCGAGCTCCGCCCTCGTGACTACATAGTGTAATTAAAGGCAACTATGAACTTACTTATACTTAATTCTGATATAACGAACGAGGAGATTTTACATGCTGTAAATGAGTTAAACTTGACAAGGCTACATCCGGTAATTTAACAGCCGGTCCAATCAAGAACCGTCGTGCGTGTAAGAACTTGTTTTCCAATTCACATAAACCATTTTAAACTTATAGCAAGCCTAGCATCTTGAATATACTAAAATTATTAAATACAATTGCTTATTATGTAAGAATCCTTGTCATTAGGGCAGTTCAGTTCTTAATCCTTTATATAAGGAAGGCATATATCTCTCGTGATGTTTAATTCAATTGTGTTTGTTTTTCATAGGGTTTAAGGTTTAATATTTTACAATATAGCTCAGTAGTCAGTTTATAATCTTTAGTGGTAGTTAAAAGTAGTCAAAGAAAGATAAGTTTTACAATTCTAGATTACTTTTTAAATGTTAGACCCCTGTAGGTATCAATTGATTAATATCAATTGGCTATTACTAACGCGCGGTATTTATAACCTTGATCTATCAAACCATAACTTCACAAAATGGACACAGTAATAATGGCGGTCAAACGCAAGATATTTCAGTTTTTTACAGGTAATTATATTTGTTTATTGTTTTGTAAATTCCATATGTAAACTTTATACTTTGTGGAAACGTAGCTATTGTTATTATATACGTTTTGTAATTTATGTATCAGTATTAGAATTATTTAATTGGACTCACCAACTTTCAAAATACAATTGTACGTCTCTCTTACTTACTTACATGATTGTTATCGTTAATTCGTGGTTCATGTATCTAATTAATAATTACACAAGAGATGGTCAGGGAATAACCCCTCTAGAAACTTGACGTTAATATTTGACCCCCAAACGACCCATATGACGTCCCGTCGACATTACTTTTGCCATTTTGGAGGTATATCATATTACGTGATAATGTTACATATATGTTGTCTTTAGGGTCAAGAAGAAGTTACTGTATTCAACTGCTGATTTCGCCTGTAATTTGCATCTAGTTTTATGTATAATATTAGGAATGAGAAATAAAAAGGTGTATTTAGCAGGTATTGATTTGATTCCTTTGATAATTTTGATAGATTTGAATTATTTTTAGATATTAATCATGGTATTATAGGGAAATTATTTATCATTATCAAGTCTTAACATGTATATGTTTCAGTATCATTTGATCATACACTTTAGCATGCCGCGGTCGCGGATCGAACCCTCGACATCATGGTTATGAGGCAGACACTCCAATCACGTGGTCACCGGGACCGGTAGATGTGGACCATATGGAAGATTGGTTTATGCCAAATATGTTATCCATTTTAAATAAAGACTTTACTTACTTACTTACTTACTTACTTACTTACTTACTTATTATGTCAAATTTTGGTTGCTAGTTATGAAGTATTTGCTTGATGAATATGTGAATGTTTAATTGCATTGTTGCAAACTTGCACAGACTGAATGACACTTTAGGCCCCATAAATTGTCTCTGAAAGATATGCATTGATATTGCTGGTGAAGCCACAAATTGTAACTCAAACTGATATCCGAACCCATTGTTTATAAAGAGTTTTGACCCACCACTCGCAATATCTTTATCAGTTAATGTACAATCAAGCAACAAATTTAGACCGACAAGGATAACTTACCGCTGATGGAATTCAGCAACTGTTCTATTTTCGCCTGAATATCAGACGTGATTTTCTCCGAGGCATCTTTTACTTCCTTTACCTTCTGAAAGATCTCCTTCGCATAGCCATTGACTTGCTTGACAACCTTTTCCGTGCCAGCAATGCTCTGAAAAATATGTATGTAGTGTAAAGTAGATGAGTGGTTCTGTTCATTTCGTTACAAAAGCTATTGATATTTTTATCTTCACAAAGAAAATATTTTCTTGGTTTCCTGCTTTAAAGAAGGGCTAATGATATCCATTAATTTTGTGCAAATTGCTTTTCAAATTACCATTTTTTAAATGCATGCAGTCACGATCAGTGTCCATTTTACAAGTCATTTTGTACCGGCCGCGACATACCAAAGTACTGTTATAGCTTCCTTGCTTGGCGCTCAGCATAAAAGGGTAGTTCCAGGAGTGGTTGGCCCGATGTCAGGATAATGTGACTGTGTGTGGTATAATGCCACATGTCTACGGCGTGATACCGCGGTGTGGCAGCACTATATCTTTCTCAAGTAGACAGCCTCTCCAAATGACTGAAATACTGTCGGTGGGACGTTAAACCTAATAAACAAACAAAAAATCCATCTTGTAACATAGACGAATAGACTGAAATTCGTGACTATATAAAAGGCCATGCTGGGCTTGATATAAATGCAAAGCAGACAACTGACTATGACTATGGTGTGTATCACGTTGCAATATTCTATCATTTATATTCTAAATTTTGATTATTTATATGCAACATTTGTAATTCATATTCAATGTTTGAATACATGTATTTATATTGTTCTTTTTTTTTTCATTTATATTTTTATTCATTTATTTATTTTTCATTCATTAATTTATTTTTTTAATTCAATGCTTCATTTTCTATTCGTATGGTAGAAAACGCTCATTCGTATTGTATCAAATGTGATTTTTGGCCTTTAAAGGTGTTATTTTAATACTCTTTTATCAATATGAATATAAAACACGTGTTTTGTACATAGTTATGTTACACCTTCCATAATTCAAATTTGATTGACATGTATGTCTTTGGAATATTAATACGCCAAGCGTGCAAAAAGGAGAAGGGCCAAAACGGCCGGGGGAAAAAGTACAGCCACACCGTTTACAATAATCACAATCGAATTACAACTAACGGGGTGCGATAAGCGGAATGTGGTTAGCGGGCTGAAATAAACGGAATGCATTGTTGGTAGAACAAATTGCGAGTCAAGACAACACTTCAAAATAGTTGATTGTTTAAAAGTCAATTATCAAGAAGACATTTATAAAGTTCTACAATTATTGAAATGCATTTACACACAGATTAACAACATCAATAGCCGGAAAATAATTACATTTGAAATTAAGTTTGTATTTAACAACAGAATGAGCGGAATAGAATTTTGTCCTGCATGGTTGTCCTTCCATATAGTGTAAATATGCACTACAAATAGATTCACAGAATTCAGTGAAATTTGGAATGACTGACGTAAAAGAGAAAAGAATGATATTTAAAATATTAATTACTCAGATATATTATACTCGTATCATAACATACTTTATGAAATCTCATTAAACTTTAAATTACATCGATTATGAAACAAATATTTTCAACTTAAATAAATCACTCTCAATGGCTCGGATGACGGCGTATGTGGTCATTTTATTGTGTGTGTATGTGTGTGTGTGTGTGTGGGGGGGGGGGGGGGGGGGGACCGGAGCCCCCGAAGAAAAAAATCACGTGTCTGGACGGGCGACCACCATACCCTCTAACGTAAGTCAGCCGGGATCGAACCAGGGACGCATTGTAAGAAGCGAAGGGCGTTACCACTACGCTATCCAGGCACCCATCATCAAATCCTAATAGCA
Organism: Solen grandis; assembly: GCA_021229015.1. NCBI lineage: Eukaryota > Metazoa > Mollusca > Bivalvia > Adapedonta > Solenidae > Solen > Solen grandis. The sequence goes on along the minus strand of CM037788.1, from coordinate 63,376,549 downwards.
TAAACGCTTTGTTAATCGAAAGTATGCATACTCACTCCCCCCCCTCTCTCTCTCTCTCTCTCTCTCTCTCTCTCTGTAAAATTAAAAACATAAGTCTGTAGGTGAGTAAGTATTTCGGTACCCTAATTATTATCTACTGGTCCAAAATATGCCTTTACAGGAGTCTTTAATATGTAATTAAAAATGAAGTCGATCTCTTACATTAGTCGCTTATATATATTAAAAAATCTATATTAATCCACAGAATCTCATATCTATCAGTTTTCCTGCATTTGTTTGAATACCAGATGCGCATTAATTTTTAAAATAGTAATCCGTGGAATAGCATATTGTGTTAATGTCCTGTTGTATTTGAGAGAGGAATATAAGTAAACAATTAAATTCACTCTTTTTCAATATTTCGACAAAATAAGTCTTTCTCCAATAAAAATATGAATATTTGAGCAACTACATGATGGACATTGTACCGTCGCAATATATCAATATGGAGACTGTGTAAACGTCCACCATGTAGTTTCTCAAAAATGGCGAATGTACAAACGTCCATAATGTAGTTGCTCAAAAGTGGCGAATGTACAAGCGTCCATCATGTAGATGCTCAAAAGTGGCGAATGCAAAAACGTCCATCATATGGTTGCTCAAAAATGGCGAATGTACAAACGTCCATAATGTAGTTGCTAAAAAAGTGGCGATGTAAAAACGTCCATCATGTAGTTGCTCAAAAATGGCGAATGTATAAACGTCCATTATGTAGTTGCTCAGAAATGGCGAAAGCCCAAACGTCCATCATGTAGTTGTTAAAAAATTCATATATATATCTATATATATATATATATATATATATATATATATATTTTATTTTTTTTGACAAAAGCAATTGTTGCCGAAATATTGAAAAAGAGTTAATTTAATTGTTTCCTATTGTATTTGTTTAGAAATATTGTGTTGTGTACTATTATTTTTGACAGATTAGAAAATTACGTCAATTTAAAGCCAGAATTGCTCGCCAGCTTATATCAAAAGAAGGCTGATCAGCTCTACTCGTACTTGCTGTTAATGAACGATTATTTATAATAAAAAAAAAATGAAAAATAAAAACTACCTTGAGTGTGTTTTCCCGGTATTTTTTCGTTTCAGAATATTTGTCAGGAGGAGGCTTGATTTTCCGTAACTTTTCCACCTCCTGTGACAGGAGAAGCAACGCCTGGATGTCCGGCATCTTCTGTAGTGTTTTGACTGCAATAACAGTTTATTCACCTGCGTATGTCTTTTTAGACTCCTGTACAAATTTTGACGTGAGCAATAGCGAACCGCGAACTCGAGCTTAAAAAGCATAGGGGCTATCTCAAACTGTTGTGTGTGTGATAGGTCCAAACAAAATTAAGTGATGTTTCAAGTCATTTTCTTACATAATTATTTGCGATTTTCTTAATATAATTGCTATTTAAAAAAAAAAACAACAAAAAAAAAAAAATTTAGAAAAAAAAAGCTCTTTTAAAATCAACAGAAAAAATTCGGTGGAATAAAAAAGTCTTAAAGGGAAAAGAATCACAAAAATCACCAACTGTAAAAGTTGCTTCTTTATGCATTATATATGTTTGGATCTTAGATATAAAATTACATCTAAGTTCTATGTTTCATTTGTCAACTGTTTTTATTTACCATCGACATCAGTTATGTCAGTAAGAGACTATGTCTATTTAAGACTGGTATAGTGGTTTTGTCGTGCAGTATCATGGCATAGACATGTGGCATGAACCCAAACCCATTCTTATTTTCCTGACACCAAAACAGTCCTGGATCTACTCTATATTTAATTGCTTACTTCCAAACAAAAAGCTTCAAGTACCATTTATTCGACGTCGGCAAGTACCATTTGTTCGACGTCGGCAAGTACCATTTGTTCGACGTCGGTATGTGGCATTCAGAGTTCGAACCCACGGCTTCCATATCTCGATAAAAAAGTTCGAACCACTTGCCATCAGTTACGATTTTGTCATTTAATATAACAGTTTGGATATTTCGTTTTACATGTTAAAAACGCTATATGTGAGCTAAGTGCTACAATTGCATTTAAAGTATTTGTTGACTTCACAGACAAACGCTGCTGCAGGTGGTGAATGTTTATCACAACTTGTTGCAGGCAAATACAAATTGGACTGACTAAGTAAAATCTTCAATACTTAGATAATAGAAGTACCGACCAAATGCTCAGTTTAAGTAAGGTCTGACAAAGGATTTTGAGATTATCCCCGTTTGTTGTCACTTACGCGCTCGTCATAAATCGTTTAAGTCTATTACATTCCTTGCTTGTTAGAAAGGTAGGAAAGTTATGGACTGTCAAGGGTTACTGATAAGCAATACTGATCACTTCCGGGTAGGACGCTTTACTGACAGTGGTTTAACTGATCGTAGAATTTATATACTTGTGATCTACAGTTTATCTTCAATCAGAATCATTTAATTAGAATTTATCTTCAGAACACACACACACACACACACACACACACACACACACACACAGAGTCTTGCGAGGTATCCAATGTGTGATTCATACCTCACTCTTACGGTTGGTACCTCGATTTGTATGTAAAAATGTCAGTGTCATAGCGAGGTACATTTTCCGAGGTAAACCTAGGTATTTAATTCAACATTGAAACTAACCATTATTGTAGGCTTAGAACCAAACCAAACATAAAAAGCTACATAAAAAACAGTAATATATCCGATATTGTAAAGCAATGTCTGTGGGCTGTTGTGCACGGGAATCTCGACTGGCGGGTTCCTGGAGAAATTTAGAGACCCCTATAGCAAAAATCGGGTTTCAGGAAGTAGTCTAAACATAACATCCAGTCATCATTTTTTTTTACAATTATTTTTATTATTATAATCATTTTTATTATCATTATCATTATTATTATCAAAGACAATTCATAATGAACAAACACAGCAAAATATTACACATTGGTACTACGAATGCGCTGTAAAACCGATATGTCGGTATATCGCGATTCTGGCCAGGCTCGATAGGTATCGGTACTGTACGTTGTTGGGCCATATCGATATTTTTACTGTTTTGTATATACATGTAAATAGTTAACGTTATCTATTATTTCTACTCGTCATTTTTATTTTTAAAATATACATGTATTCACATATTTAATAGGAAGCAATACTTAGGAATTTATCTGCAAAGAAATCACCATGATCTATTTTAGCACGCTGCATTAGATATTTAGGTGGGATTTCAGATGTATCTATCACCTTTTGTGATAGTTCAACAGGTTGAAACTAGAGATGTTCAACAGTTAACTGCTGTTTTTCCATAACTTTTTTCTCATTTTTACTATTGTTGATAGCAACCTGGACAACGTTCGTCTATACTTTTGTACGCGTTCATATACAGTAGAGTCAGTCTTTACAATTTTGGGGGTACATAAATTATGGTTATGATAGGGGTGGGGGAGGGGAAATGAAAATCCTTCACAGTGGGTAAATCACTAACTGGATTTTAAAACTCAATAACATATCAGTCATATTGTGAGCTTATAAATAGCCATGATTTACCGACCACGTGATCTGTAATGCATCATAAACTCCCCTTTATCAATAGCCGTGTTTACTGATTCAAGTATAAATGGTGTAAGCTCTACATTCTTCCTTTTCTTGATAAAAGATCTTTATCACAATTCAACAGCTGCTGTATATTTCATTCACAAGTCTCATGGAAAACGTCATATTTATTTCTAGGGCGAATACAATCCTGATATACGACAGTTTTGGACCCTGTACCCGAGCTTGTAATATTCCTTATGGATAATAAGTACTTGAATGACTTTACAATGGAACCATATTTCAGTCAGATTGGATTACATAATGGAAGTGTGATATTTGAAAGAAAAACTGCCGAGATAGTCAGATTGGTTCTCACCCAATATGACTACTTGAGAAATTGCGTAGCCTAAGTGAAATGCATTTAATAGAGGGGAATTTATGATGTATTACAATCAATCCAATAAACCTAAATAGCTTCAGTATTTTATATTTAAAGCTGAGAGATGTAATACAAAAATGTTCAAAACTGATACAAAGAAAAGCAAAATACTGATGAAGTGTAAGAAAAGCAAAAAAGAAAAAGAAAAAAAAACAACCTTTTTTCCAGACCTTATGCAGATTTTTTTTCGATTTTGAATCTGATCTCTTTCATCTTTCAGAGATAAAAGTAACAAACTGTCATTGTGTGTGTTCCAATGAAAGTAGTTGCAAAATTAAATTAATGCAATAAATCAATACTCTAGGACTACTTTAAAATACAAGTAGTAAAGAGTGGCACTTTGGCACCCTGGTTCTTTGGTGTAAAAAAAATTATGGCACCCTGGTCGAAAAGTGTTCACGGGCCGAAATTTATGGCACCTTGTGTATATACGAAAAAATATTTATGGCACCTAATGTTGCATTTAATAAAACATTTCATACCTGGTAGATCTTACTAGGATAACTTAAGATCTGTTAGAGAGAAAGACTATGAACCTGCATACCAAATGACGCAATATTGGGACTTTGACGTCATGAATCAGTTTTATTTTGGTACAAGAGTTAAAGGGGGACTGACAATTGTAAATGTCCTTTCAAGACATTGTTTTTTGTTTATTATATTTCTGTGACTTCGTTCTCATCGTGCTTGGTTTCAAAGGCATCGTTCATCCATATAACATGAGTCGTATTGACATCATCGTTCTTGATTTCGGTGACTTCGTTCTCATCGTCCTTGATTTCGGTGACATCGTGTGCATCGTCACTGATTACGATGACATCGTTTTCATTTTGTTGTTGTTCTATGTGCATGTTTCCTCATTTTGTTGCTGTTGTCCATGAGCATATAGGCCCGATGTACCATTTTTTCCAATATCAGTTTGTATTGTGCAATATGGACTTGTTTTCTCCACTCAATGCGTTGTTGTCCTATCAACATCATTAAATCGTTGACAATGTTTCACGATCTTCATCGAGACGCTGAATACATTCAATCAGATGCTGAATTTCTTCCATGGTTGTGCAACGAGAATATGACAGAACACTTGATGCCGTCAACGTCTGAGACCCACGTCCAATGATAATTTCATGATAGATGGAGTGAAACGTAACAAATCAGGCGTGGGTCTCAGACGTTGGATGCCGTGCGCTTTGTGCACTTTTGTAGCCGTGAGGCGGATTGACATACTTCTATCGAGAATTAGCGCCACCAATAAGAGAACGTTATTTTCATCGAATGACAATGACATGGAGTTTAACCTTGACCTGAGGGTGGATTGACCTACTTTGTATCGACATACCAATCAGAATTGCTGTATCAGATATGCAGTCGTTGTCCATGTTAGTTACATTTAACTTATCCATAGCACAGCCTGGAAACGCATGGCATTAATTCATTTGGTTTGATACTTTTATTACTTGGTTTGACAATATATCCTTTCGAGACATCTGGGTTAGCCCTGAAAAGTTCCCTCAGAATAGATTGTCCAACATTATTTACTGGCTGCGCTGTCGGTTGGTGTTGCCTTGGTTGTTGTTGCTGTGGTGGAGGCTGAGGATGATACCCTGGTTGGTAGCTGGGTTGGTACACCGGAGTCGGAGTGTACGACACTAATGCCTGATTAGCAGCTGTCGTAAGCTCATACAAATCAGCAGCCTGTATGGCGTTGTTAACAAGATCAGAAGTTACGTAGTTTTCCATGGTTGTGTGATTATGATACGATGCAGTGTGCTTTTATAGTCTTGAGGCGGATTGACCTACTTTCTATCGAGTGCTGGTACACACCAATCAGAGAATGTAATTTCCATCCAATGAAAAATGACACGAAGTTCAATTTTGACCTGAATCGGATAGAATTGCCCTTGGCCTTGACCTGAGGTGGATTGACCTACTTTTTTCATAACTATATACAGGTAAGTGTTTTTTTTTTTAAGAAGAAGGATGAAATCACAATGCCTGAACAAAAACTCTGGTCAGAAAAGTGTGGTGTGTGTTTAGAGGAGAGGGATGAGGAAATATATCACATAAACCAGTGTCGATTTCAGGACATTGTATGCGTCAGGTGCTACGCACGGCTTCAGAAGTGTCCGTTTTGTAGGGCACCCTACCAAGTGTATACCTGGCCTGCCTGTGTTTTTGCCTACAGTGCGTTCAGATATTATAGCATATGGTTTGACCCTGATGATTCAGAATTGGTAGGGTGACTCCGAGTCACTATGTTCAAGAGGGAATATATCACAAGAGTAAATGTGTAAGATAGAAATAAACAACAAAATATCAAATCAGTTTTAGCAGTGTATTGAAATCTACGAACATTGCAAAACAATATGAACAATATGAACACTGCAAACAATATCAACAACAAGAAAGTACATAACATTATGATGCACTTTGGTGAAAGTAGAATTTGTCCAAACTATTAGTCAGTAATTCAAAACACGCACGACCATCCCCAAACTCAGGTGGATGTTTAGCCGTGCATATTTGTTGGTGCTGATTACACACTTGTCTTCTCGCACGTTTGTACAGTTCTGCAAATTTCTGGTAAAACCAACATCGTTGGAATCGTTCAAATTGAAGTGAGGTTGATCCTCTGTACGGAATTTAGCTCTAAGCACCCGTGTTCAATCACATCCCCTAACACGAACAAGATAATGCAAAGCAAACAAACAATATGCTCCACACACAAACGTGTTGTACCCCTGAAGTCTCATGAGATTCCATGTATAGGGTCCACGTTGAATGTCACGATGGAGTGGTTTTTGTCCATACGAATCAAAGTAGTAAGTCGATTTATAGTTGAAAAACAGAGCCACCCACTGTTCTCCAGGTTGAGTCGAATTGGGGGTATTCATAATGTAAGCTTTTACATTCTCTGGTCTACGTTGTGGAAGTTGATCTTTAGCACATACTACGGCATTCAAGGGAGCTAGAATTGGTGGATGATCCAAAATATACTGCAACTCAATCGTTTCCATTTTCCCAATCTTGTTTGATTCGTTCCGCCCATTCGCACTCAAAAGCTTCCAATGGTGTGATCTTGTTCGTATCTACACAGCCTTTATATTTGCCCACATCTGATAAGCATCAGCTTCCTCAGCGCGTGTGAGATCCATGTTTTGTAGTTCATTGTACCATCTTTCCATCACTTGATACAAGTCAAGTTTTTTTAATGCACTGTTCAGAAACATCTCGAGTCAATGCAACCATAACAGTTTTCATGCACGATATCAAAGAGGTGTGTCTGCAGCTGTTCTCCGGATTTGTTCATGGTTAATAGTCTGTGATGACTTCTCTGAACCCGTTAATCTCTATCTGACTGTCGTATTCGGTATACACGATCACGCTGATGGGGTCATCAAGAGGTGCACGAAACTGAAGCTCGATTCGCAAGTTCCCCGTTTTTATAGGATGCAGCTGTCCCTCTTCTGATCCTTGATCTGGCGTTAAGTCAATGCCCCACAGTGTGTATCCCTGCATGTAATCGTCCATTGTCAGACCCATGGAGCGGTTTAAACTGAGTGATCCCGTGGCTTGATGCAGGGACATGTATGATCTCAAAATCTCTCCTGTGGAAAAGTTGGGCTGGAACGGCAAGTTGCGTGTCGTCTTTCCGTCTACACTGACTTCTAACTTAGATAGGTTGAAATGTTGAAAATCAAATGGGTTGGTTGCCACATTGCCGTTTATGTCTGAATTCTTTACCATGCCCAGAATGATACGTTTGGGCAACTGTCCTTGAAACAAATGATCTTCGGTCTTTGATCGCTGGCCTCCAGGAATGGTGAAAGTTTTCACCTCAGCTCGGCGAATTGGGATCTTCATGCCATGTTGAGCGATGGTCTGATTTAAGTTGTTTGCCACTAAGGGTAACAGGTCGACAGTCCGAACATTGAATCCAGCTTGAATTAACTGGATTTTTGCCTCCGTTCCAAACAGAAAGAAACGGACCGAGGTTCTGTTCAGTCGCAGTCGTATCTCTACACCATTGGGGAGGTACTTGTCTTGCAAAAACAGGTCTAAATGCAGACGTCCGCACATTTACAGAACACGACTCTGGTGGATACGTGTTCTTCATTATCACCCACAACTGTATGCTCTTGCATATGTCCTGCAGTGTCAGGACTCCACATTTCCGTGGCGTAGAGCTGTGTTGATTTACTGTCCGTAGAATAAGACAGTAAATTCTCAATGTAGGCCCGGTACCGCATACGTGTCAGCATTATTGGTGATCAGTTTGTTGTACAGGTACACATCAATACTGCTAAACAAGCTGTGGTAGAAATTATTTACTGTGGATGTTTCTCCATCGGCAGCCAGATTAATGTCATCAGGTTTGACTACCGTGACTTTCAGGTACAAGTAGCTCTGGTTGACATTAGTCCACTTTTCTGATTGAGCAGGTATTACAAATTCAATGGGAGATGAATTTCTCAGTGCTGACACAGGATAATGTTCTGTCCACTGTGCATCTTACATTGCTGACATGGTAGGTGGGACATGTTTCACTTCAAGTTCAGTTTTGCTGCACTCGCAAGAGCCGTGTTGCATCATGTTGCTCAGTCACAAATATCTAACGGTCGTTAGATGAGATTATTCTTTTTTTTTTTGATGTGACTCCTTGACGTGCTAGAAGCAGAATGATGTCGACATTTGTATGCTCGAGGCTTTATACTCCTAAGAGGTTTCCGACTCACACCTTTCAACAATGCTTTACCTCGTTTCTTGATCACTGTCTTTACATTTTGTCCAGACAGAATATCTTCTAAGGCTCCTACACCTTGATTAAAGCCCTCTTTTTTTCAGAGTCTGTAGTCCTGGGTTTACGATTGGTTTCACCATGGGTAAGATGTTGCATGTCATTTTCTTGAACAGTGAGCCCAAGCCATATCCGACTTGTCGAGGTTGAACACGGTAAACTGGAATCATCGTGCCTTTCTTTTAAAATGAAGCTTCACCATCCATCGACTTCCCGTAAGTGAAATGAACTGATTCCCCTGTGTCGCCAGTTATATTGATACTGATCTCGTTGAAATATGATCTGCTGACAGGTATGTAGTGTAGATTTAGAAATTCAAAGTGCATGTGTGGATTAGACCCGGCTTTTGTTTTTGCGTCAAATGGCACAACGCGTAAAATGGGTGCTTCGACATCCCCTATCAAAGTGTGTTCTGCCAGATCGGCATATGCAAACAGATGGTTCATCTTCTTGGGGAGGTCCACACCGTACATAAATCTGTTGTTGTCTCTGTCCGGAAACACCTCAGTACTTCCCTCTCCTCCAAGTTTCGTAAGGAGGGCTGGATGAAGTTCCAAGCCGATCTTTGATTCACTATTACCGGTAAACTTGACACGTTTTGACAAGCCGGAAAGGTCAAGTCCCAATGAGAGGTTTCTTTGAGTTAAAATGGTTTTAGTGGCTCGTTTAATAGCCTTGTCCATTTCGTCAGTGAGATGTTGTGGTGACGCAAAGATTCCTTCTAATTCGCAGCCGTATGTCACTTGTGAAAATGCTGTAGCCAGTTCTGGATCTTTAGTCACAACGTAGAATTTTCCTGCATCCTCTTCGATGTTTCTGACTTGTGTGGGAACGATCATTTCCACGAGAGCCACTTCCCAATCTTGTTTGTTGACATCAATGGTTTTTGCCAGATTGGTTCTAAAACAACATTGTGTGTTGTTTGGGTACAATGTCATTGAACTATCACTGATGAGAGTGATGTAGAAAGAATTTATGATTTCTTAAATTTTAAACTTGGGTTTGGAAGAATTTATCCGATAGAAGTGCTCATCAGCAGCAGCCAAAGTTCACGATCTGGACTGTTGAGACACAGGTTCACTAATGACACGATTACGATGATAAAGATGATCACAATCTGTGTCAAGAAAGTGATTTTGTTGTTTGGTACCTCACTTTTTCTCGTGTCCGCCTGTATATTGTTGTCTACCTGAACACAGCTGGTATCAGACTGAGACATTCTGTTCATGGCGTTTATACTTTATACTAAATGCGATTTTGGAATCCAACTGTTTAACTTTGTAGAATATCCTAGCCACTTCACTTTCACTTCTTTAAAAGTTTTACCACCTACACGCCTTGTACGCCGATCAAGAACTGATTCCACTTCGTATAGCTCATCATCTTTTATATGTTGAATTTCATCCCTGTAGAAGGATCCGGCGATAGATTCTCCTGCCAAGTCTTCAAGTCTTACGGTCAATGGATGTTTTCTGTTGATGCGAACCACTTTGAACAATTTCACTGTCCAGTTGGGTAGATAGCCTTTGCCAAATGTTTGCTTGGTTTTATTGATGCGCAATATATCACCCACTTTCAAATCGGTTGATTTCATATTTTTCTGTTGATGGTTACCATACAATGTCTGTATGACTTCATGCTCATTTTCTCTAGACACAGATGCAGGGGTATGCCCGATGCTTCGATGAAAACGAAGATTGTAGCCATGTACCAGTAGTTGCAGTACATCCACATAGTGACGGGTCTTGTGATGAGTAAAATATTTCCACATTCTTGATTTTAGCGTACGTTGAAAACGTTCAACAATACTCGTTTTAGTCTCTGGGTTTTCAGACGTGAAGAAGTGAATGTCATGCTTGTCTAGAAACTTCTGAAATTCTTTGTTAAAAAATTCTCGGCCTTTATCTGTTTGCAAAGAGAGTGGTTTTCGGTCCTCTTATAGAATAGACTGAAAGGCTTGGATGAACGTCATTCCAGTTTTGTCAATGATTGGTATTACCCAAGCATATTTTGAAAACACATCAATGACACATAGTAAGTAGCGATATGGTGAATTATCTGTGTACATACGTTGCATATCTGCGAGATCAGCTTGCCATTGAGGATCGATACCTCGTACCACACTCTGTCGACGTCGAAATTTTAGTCGTATTGTTTCATGAAGCGTGTAAGTTCTTTGACTTCTCAACCAGTCTCGTACATCCTCTAAAGTGATAGATTTCATCTGTTTTTTCGGTGCCTTGTAGCTTGTAGAGTCCATGAATTCCTCCAAAACTCGAAGGATTATCAGTATTATAGTACAGGTGACGAAGCAACGTCATACACTTCATGTAAAGCTACCCACTGACTAAAGTCACACAATTTCATTCATAATATTTCACTGAAAATTATTCCCGCCTCAAGCATCGTTGCAGAGCAAACTTTCTTTGCGTGCCGTGGCAACTTCTACACTAAAATGTTTAAAAAATCATATAAAAATGTTTGATGGGCATTTTATCAATGTAAGACTGTTAGCTGATAGCGCTGAGAGAACAGGATTTTTATTACGATGATGTCGCATTCTTTTTTCTTTTCATGGTAAATTTGATTAACAATGATCAAATTTTCAAGCGATGCCAATAAACCCATTGTTATAAACCCGCTATAAACTTGCGTGAACACAATCGTTAAAAGAAAAGATGAACAAATCGTTTGTACCAATGGACTGATAACAATAAGCATATTGCCACTCTTACTCTCCCATTTTCTCTTGCCCACAGTTTATAAGATTATATGATTATGTGGAAGCATATCTAAAACAACTTTCATTATTTAAATTATGTTTTTTTATGTGTGTGTGTGTGTTTTTTTTTTTTTTTTTTATTTCATTTTATATACATGTACACATGTATTTAATATAGGTAAATAATATTTTGATATTGATATTCAATATAACAAAAATATATGTATCTTGCATTGCAATAATAATAATAATAATAAATAAGTTCTCCCGCTGGGACTCGAGACCACACCCCTTCCAAAAACCTTGTAAGGCGCACAGCCTAACCAATTGTTGCATGCTGAAGAAATTTCATCCATATGTCGCTGGAAATTCCAGCCAATTATGGTTCAAAATATTTCCAAATGAGTTTTTTTTTTTATTACAATTTATTAAACTCGTTATCTCCAGCACCGATTAGCAACACGTGTTAATTCAGTTTCGACTTCCATAACGCAATCGCACTGAAATAAACATGAAAATTATCACCATTTCGTGGTAAGACAGAAAACAAAATATGGAACTTTTTCTCCTCGTAGTAAAAAGGGGGAAATCGATGTCTAAATATAGCCCTAAAAAGTTGTGTAATGAAGAAATGTGTGCTACCATACAGCCTGTTCAGAAGTGACGCACGCCAACGGAGCTCGTAATGTAAAGCATTATCTATTGTGTAACCATGGTACAAGCTAACAGTTGCGTGTATAGCTTGTCCGCTAGAGGCATTGGTTTGGATAACCGGTGATGATTGTCGCGCGATCAGCTGTAATATGTTGCGTTGTAAACAAAATGTATCTTCATCAACCATAACTACAGTAACACAAGTTCGTGTATTGGAAATTCATGTAAAGCGGAAAAGCTGGTATAACAGTGATTCTTTCGTACTAAGATTGTTCGTACTCGGTCAAGTAGTTCTGTATAAAAGCCTTCAGATACCGGTAACTTTAATTGAATGTTTAGACTTTTAATAATTAAAAACAAGTAACAAATAACTTGGAAATGATATGCTTTATTAAGAAAATAAATACTTTGTTGTACATTTGATTATGTACAGTACAAAATTGTGAGTTTTGTCTCTGGGGGGAATTTCGTATATAAATATGGGCTTTTTCTTCGAAAAAATGTCATTTTCTGTTCATTATTTCACATAATGATTTTACATGAATCATACAATGGAAAAAAGACGCCTAATAGGAGAATTATAATTATCATTTCTAGTTTGTGCTCACATTGTACCTGGAAATAGCTTAGGAAGCAGTCAATACCTTATATTCGGTGTTTTTACTGAGCTTTAAAAATAAGGGGGTCAGGTAATACATACTGTTTTAACTTAATATTTTATTGTTAACCTAAATAAAATTGTGCATTTTTATATTTGATATAGTATATGAACAATTTTTGAACAACTTGTGAGAAATTTGTATAAAAATTCCTTTACCAGGAATGGTCGTGTTGCTATTGTATAACTGGGGAAAAATGTCAAACTGCAATATGAATCTTCTACAAAAAAAGACCTACCATGAGCGTGTTTTCCCGGTATTTTTTCGTTTCAGAATATTTGTCAGGAGGAGGCTTGATTTTCCGTAACTTTTCCACCTCCTGTGACAGGAGAAGCAACGCCTGGATGTCCGGCATCTTCTGTAGGGTTTTGACTGCAATAACAGTTTGTCCACCAGTGTGTGTCTTTATAGACTCCTGTCTGTCTGACTGATTAGATGATAAGAAACGTATGAATGTTAATTCTATCAATAATGATCACTTCCAGGTGAACCCCTTTACAGACAATGCTTTGACTGGTTGCGATCGAATTATCTATTTACTTGTGATTTTTATTCAAATTTCGTCTTCAGGACATATACGTCAGACGGTCTGACGGAAAGACTCTCTCTCTCTTTCCCCCCCTCTCTCTCTCTCTCTCCGCCAGCATGGCTACACTTTTCCCGTCTTTTCGCCCGCCAACCCACCATACTGCGAAATTTTGACTTCAGTTTGTTTCTGACTTTTTGCTTTGCCTTCAAGGAATTTCCGTGTAGTGGAATAAGTTGGACGAAAAGTTACAACGTTACTATAATTAAGCGGCCAATTTGTCATTGCCTCAAACATCCATCCTATATGTACCGGTGGCCAAGTGACCTGTGTCTGCCCCAGAACCGTGTAGTTTAGGATTGGACAAATGTCAAAATAATGTGACGGGATCACTTGTCTGTATGTGAGGCAGAACTTTATTATCACATGTAGACAATTTAGTCCTTAAATTCTAGAAAACGAAGTCAAAATCGCTTTAGGCCTATATAATTTGCTAACTTCTTTCCCTTACGCATACTTAGTTCCAAAACAGTGAATATCTTATAATAAGTACTATTGTCGGTCATTTTGTAAAAAAATTCAAGGGATTTTTTTTTTTATAAATTGCATTTAGGCATTCTGAATGATTTGATTTTCTTACAATGTCCTTAGTGTCCACAGTAAACGGAAGAAGACTCAAACTATGAATCCAATATTTAAAGCTTTTGAAATTCATAGATTTTTTTTAAATTTTTTTTTTGGACAAATAAAATTACTAGTATCTCTATTTTGGATATATGATAAACGTGACAATAAGGATCAATAAGTGAGAATTTTATTGAGAGAAAAAAAAAGATAGGCCTTCGGAAGCTATTATAACACGTCTAAATTTAATGTTTATATAAGCTAATAAGTCATATTAACCTTTAAACAACTATCAAGTATATGGCCTATAATCAGGCCCGGATCCACCGGGGGAGCCGAGGGGGCCTTGCCCCCCCCCCCCCCCCCCCCCCAGCTTCCCTGGTCATACATTTTTCTAGGCTATAAAATCCCTTGATTACATCATAGTAGTGTTGTCTAGAGGAAATCCCCATCGTGGGCCCCCATACTGAACCACCCGCATAACCACCTGACCAGCCAGACTCCTATTGTCTTATGGCCCCCTGCTGTTAATGTGTAGGTAATCCGAACCGGCAGTCGTCCATGACTGTGTGATAAGCATGTGTTTAGGGTACTGCGGACACGTTCACTGATTGAGAAAATTTACATGGCATCTAATAATTGGGAAAAATCGGCAATTACCAAAAGTTTGTATCAGTTACAACTATAAACTATTCTAAGCAAATGCAGTTTAAGAAATAGCATAAAATAGTTAAGCTAAAAACAACAACTAAGCTGGACATTAAAATGTAATTAGCATTGAAACAATTTCACTAGAGCCAAAAAGAATGAATAATAATAATAATAAAACTACTTTGACGAAATCTACGCAACAATTTTTTTAATTCACGTTTCTCTTCATGTATAATGTTTTAAATCTTGCATTAAAAGCGGGCTAATTAGCTGCCGGCAGGTTGATGAACTATCAGGTATGAAAAATTGCCAATTTCGTTTTTGAAAAAGTTAAAAAGGTAATGATTTTTTTTTTGCTGTAGCAAACCTCAGATTAGATGCATACCTATCGCTAGCCATGCAAATTAAACTTAATCAGAAATGGGTTGTGTTTCTAAATGTCATCAGCTTTACTATTTTTACGTAACTTTTTAAGTATTATTTTTATGAAACTAACTCCTAAATATTTTTTCCTGAAAGGAATAAATACAAAGAGCAGGCCGATACATCATCATGTTCACTTTTGAATATTTACGAATATAATAATCTACATGTATGTGTATTCATGGTCTCTTAATAAAGAGACCCTGGTGTATTTTAAATTTATAAAAATCATGAATATGAAAGAATTTGAAAATTTCAATCTGCCAAATTTTGGGACAATCCATATTTTGGGACAATGTATATGTAGATTATGCATGATCACTAATTCAAATCAAATCCAGGTAATCATGCGGAATAAAACGGATATTAAAGAGTTCATATTAAATATCAACATCTTTTATTACTGAATATTGTTTTTGTTACTGATTTAACATTTAGAAAAAAAATGTACCAGGGGCCCATGCAACCGCCCGACCCTTAAACGTGCGCCTGATTTTTTTTTTATCTGGGAAGTCTGTGTGTACGTGAAGGCTGCTTCCAGATCGACAATTAGACTGTCAAGCTTACCAGGTTCGAACCTAATACAACATATACCCGGTCTTCTCTTCAACATATTTGACAAAATATGCTTAAAGTGATTTTTTTCCTCAGATTTAAACAAAACTGTCTTTTACAATGTTGAGTCTAAAACTGATGACAATTCAAAGCATTCACTAATTGATAATGTACACAAGGTCCCAATTGACATTTTTTGCCTAGGGAATGTACTCCCGATGGAAATTGATGAGCCTCAGGAGGCGTCGGGAACAGGTTCCCCTGTGTCCCGCGGAAGATTCGAAAGCGTTGCGAGCATGGTGGAGTCATTTGGAGGCCTCGGGGAAACCAGGCCGGGGAAACATAAACATAGCTTCCCGGAAGCTCCTTGGAAGCATTCATGGATATTCCGCGAAATATTTTTTCCTCCGAGGAACCCCAGGCTTCGGTGATGTCTCGAAGGTACGGAGACCTTTCTGTGACACATTCCAGATCTTGTGATAGAATCTCAGAATATTCGCAAGAAAATCGGCAAGCGCACTCTAAAATGTTTTGCCTATTTTGGTCAACTTTAGACTGAGACGGTCAAAAAGGCCATGGGGCATTACTGGGGACATCCTCATAAACCCCCGAAAGTCTGCCCTTGATTTTGTCCATCACCAAATTCTCATAAGCTTCCCGAGGCACCTAGGATAGTTCGATAAAATGATACATCCCCTAATCTACGGGGATATTCCCCCGATGATGTTTCAAGTTCGATGAAGCTCCGATTCACCTTCCCCGATCATCGGATAAATTTCTCGAGCATATGGAGCCATCCCCGATAATACAAGGCCATTGTACCATAACCGAAACATCAGTGAACGTTTCAACGGACCAATCCCAAAGCTTCTCATAGGACTGCTCCATCTTTTGGGCCCAAACATCTGATGCCATCGGGAGAAAATTTGTGTATTTCCACAACGCCGATGATTTTTCTCCAGTAGGACCTAGGCATTAGATCCATGGTCTTCAAGTTTAAAAAAAAAAAATCCTTTTAAATAGAAGGAAAGATCGAAACGCTTTTGAAAATAAAGCAATATTTATTTAGTCGTTTAGCCTCATTTGATTGTTTGTTTGTTTGTTTATTTATTTATACAATTTATGTATGTATTTATCTATTTATTTATAGAAATAAATCTCTGTTCGCCATGCAGGTGTATGGCTAGAGCTAAACTTGAATGGAGGTAGGCCTACATTATTTAACCATGTAGAATAAATTTATCTTTAAAAAAAAAAGTTGGTCTAGATTATAAAAATCAGTAAGCATTTTAATTCTATGTAAATGGAAACAGCTGGATGGAATATGCTTGTACCTAGCGGCGAAACAATTTGTCAACGAAATGACCATCACCCTATATCAAATAAGCCACATTACTGTCTATACCTTATTAAACATGTCAAATTCATGATTTCGACATAAAAATAAATACATTTCTTAACTTAAGATTGTACTTTCCAGCCATATCCTTTCACAAGCGGTGAAGGTGCAGACAGACTTGGAATTTCGTTCTATTTATAGTATATGATGCTTAATCACGTGACATAACAAAATGGCCGCTGAGATCAAGCCCACAATTAACACTGGGAATGGAAATGTTAGAAAACCGGTGTTAATAAATAAAGTAGAAGGATTTTCCGACGATGTTTCGATGGCAGTTATCATTCCACGTGAAGAAGGCGTTATAACAGTCAGTGATGATAAGTATGTATATTTTTAACACGTTTTTTCCGCAGCTGTCAAAGACAATTAAAAACAGGAAGTTGGGGAGTAGAGTAAATTAGTAATCATGGTACGCTAAATAGTAGACCTGATTCAACAATATGTCCTTGTTTCCATCTGTCTTAAGCTGAATTAATGAACAGAATTGGTGAATAGATCGGTGTTTAATTTTGATCTACATGAAAATATTAAAGAGAGAGTGCTGATTTATTAGAACAAGAATAAAGGGAATTGTTTAATTATGGTTCATTTATTTGATCTTCTGAATTTGTTGTGGTAGGTTGGTCACTGTATGAAATTAATATGTCTTTCTTTTTTTTATGCTACGAGCTTATATTTGATCTCAGTATTATTTCTGTACGTAATTACAATGATAAGAAAATCGATATCTAGCTAACTCTGAGTCAAAATAATAAATACTTAGCATAATGATTTTTTTTTGTTAGATGTACAGTATTTTCTAATATTCTGGAAAACATTATCAGTGATGTGCTTTTTGTGATATTAAACAGGTGCTCACAAACTCAGAAGGTCTTCCTCAATGTTTGTAAGTCATAAACATCTGACAAAAGAATCACTAGGACCTATGGGTAGAGCACAATTTTTTGCATCAAATGCACTTTGTCTCATTAAAATGATGAAGAAGTAAAATACATACACAGCAGTTTTTTTTTTTATCTGAATCAAGGCAAACTATGCTGCTTTTGATAGCTTAAAGCATCTTGTTCACAGATGAGTGGTAGAAATTAAAAAATGTTATTTTCTACTCACTATCATTAATGTTGGTGAAGTCTTAGTTTGCTGACAAATAAACTTGCGAAGTGTAGGTCACATTGCACGAAAAAGGTTGAATGTAAAATATGGTATCCCTGAAGCAGGTGCCTGTGGTTAAATGTGACACATTCTTCAACATGATGGATGAGGGAAAAGTGAATGTGATCAGCCATGTGATGGCAAATGAAAAAAAAAAATCTAAATGTAGTTTTTATTATTCTAAACTGTTTATGAAGGTATTGCCTGTGATGGGGAAACCACCTGTTTTGAGCTCACCTGAGCACGTTGTGCTCCGTGCGTGCGTCCGGCTTTAACAACTTTCTTTAAACAAAATCTCTTCCTAAACCACTTGGCCAAATTTGATGAAAATTGCCTGTGATCTTCCTTGCATTAAGCTCTACCAAAATTGTTCATATGGTTCCAGTCCGTTGCATATCTGAATCACAGCTAAAAATAGATTTTTAAAGTGAAATTTTAAAAAATCTTCTCCAAAACTGCAAGGCCTGGTGCTTAGATATCTGGTGCGTAGCATTGTCTTATGGACCTTTATCAAGTTTGTTAAAATCATTACTCTGGGGTTGAAATTGGCTCCGCCACAGGGATCACTTGATTAAACATAGGCTAATATAGGTAAAAAACTAGAAAAATCTTCTTGTCAGAAACCACAAGGCATGGAGTTTAGATATTTTGTGTGTAGCATTGACTAACAGACATCTACCAAGTTTGTTCAAATCATGGCCCTTTGGTCAAAATTGATCCTGCCCCAGGGGTCACTTGATTTAACAAAGACTTATATAGGGGAAAAAAAAATTCTTGTCAGAAACTACAGGGCCTTCAGTTTAGATATTTGGTGTGTAGCATTGACTTGTAGACCTCTACCAAGTTTGTTCAAGTCATAACCCTGGGGTCAAAATTGGCCCCGCCCCAGGGGTAACTTGATTTAACCCTTTCCCTCATATAGACTCATTTTGACGCACTCACTAGGTACCACATAAAGCCTGATCTGCAGAAAACCACAGTTGAACCTTACTAAATTTAATTATAAAGTCCTCATTTTCAGACCACTGAGGAGCAGCGAACAGCATAAAACCTGATCAGCCTGCGAGTTACTCGCAGGCTGATATGGTTTTATGTTGTTCGCATAGGTCTTTTCATGGTTTCCTCTATGAGGGAAAGGGTTAACATAGACTTATTTAAAAAAAGCAACAACAGAAAAATCTTCTTGTCAGAAACCACAAGGCCTGGAGTTTAGGTATTTGGTGTGTATTATGGCCTAGTAGACCTCTACCAAGTTTGTTCAAATCATGACCCTTTGGTCAATATTGCCCAATCCCAGGGGTCACCTGATTTTTAAATGGACTTATGTAGGAAAAAATTGAAAGACCTTCTTCATAGAAACCACAAGGCCTGGAGTTCAGATATTTGTTATGTAATATTGCCTAGTGGGCATCTACCAAACAAGTCTATTCACATCATGGCCCTTGGGTCAAAATTGGCCCTGTCCATGAGGTCACTTGATTTAACATAGACTTAATAACAACACAACACACACACAAAAAAAAAATATAACAGAAAAATCTTCATCCCAGAAAGCACAAGGCCTGGAGTTTAGATATTTGGTGTGTAACATGGCCTAGTGCACATCTACTAAGTTCACTTAAATCATGGCCCTGGGGTCAAAATTGGCCCTGTCCCAGGGGTGACTTGATTTTACATAGCCTAATGATACCAGATGAGTGATCCAGGGCTGATCTCGTGCTGCGATATACCAAAGTCATAAACTAGATGTGGGTGTTCCTCGGAACACTTGTGTCGCCTGCATTTAAGCATGTTTGATGAAAGAATTGACTAGAAAATCGATCTTTTGACAAATTATTGATAAAGCATAATCTATTTTGTGAGGTACAAAATAACACCAAATCACACACACACACACACACACACACACACACACATATATATATATATATATATATATAATATATTTTTTTTTTTTTGGGGGGGGGGGAATAAAATATTCAAACAGTGCAATATGTAATAATTTTCCCGAGCACTTTCGACTATACAGTCTTCATCAGAGGAGTGTCAGAATGACTATGAATTCAAAACATTAACTGTAAGAAAAATTATGACGTCATTAAGCACTTATGACGTTAATTATATATATGTTGCAAGTTTGTAGTCATCATTATCATTATTGAGTTATCATTCTTGTGTACTGCACTCAGACCAATGAGATCTATGAAGTTTCAAGTCAACACCTCAAATACGTTTCGAGTTATGCCCGAGACAAAAATTAAGTCTGAAAATCAACAAAGGGAAATAACTCAGAAAATAAAACAGAGTTATCATTCTTATGCACTGCACTACAAATCCATGAGATCTTTCCATCTATGAAGTTTCAAAGCAATATCTCAAATACTTTTTATGTTATGCTCCTGACAAAAATAAAGACTGAGAATCAACAAAGGACAATAACTCAGGAGAAAAGAAAGTGAGAGTTATCATTTGTGAACTGACTCTCTTATTAGATCTATCTTCTATAAAGTTTTATGTCAGCACCTCAAATACTTTTGAGTTATGCCCTGGACAAAAATTAAGACTGAAAATCAACAAAGGGCAATAACTCAGAAAATATTAAAGTCAGAGTTATCATTCTTGTGCACTGCACTCCACCTCAATGTGATCTATCCATGTTTAAAGTTTCAAGGTGATACCTCAAAATTTTAAAATTCTTGTGCACTGCACTCCACCTCAATGTGATCTATCCATGTTTTAAGTTTCAAGGTGATACCTCAAACACTTTTCGAGTTATGCTCCGGACAAGAGAGTGTGACGCCGACGACGCCGACGCCGCCGACGACGACGATGGACAAAGCGATCCCTATGTGTCTGCCATGCTATGCAGGCGACACAAAAATGGTACTACATGTATAATAGCTCCCTTGCTTAGAGTTCAGCATATGAGGGTAGTCCTAGGACTGGTTGGCCCGGTGTCAGGATAATGTGTCTGGGTGTGGTATCATGCCACATGTCTACAGCGTGATACATGTACTACAGTGTGGCAGCACTATATCTGTCTCAAGTAGACATTGTCTCCAAATGACTGAAATACTGTCGGTGGAACGTTAAACCCACAAACAAATAAGCTCTAAAATTTTCTGATTTCATGATACCTGTATATATCAAAATAAAATATATCCTTTTTTGCAGGACTGTCAGGGTATGGTTGAAGAGAGATACAGGACAGTACTGGCCCAGTATATGTCACACAGTGCCTTGTGAGTATCACCACAGTTATTCAGGCAAACATTACTGTGAAACTAATTGGTAGTATCAATTTTATTACCAAGAACCTATAACATGATAAGTTTGTCACGGTGGTTAGAATAATCTCAATGAGATGAGACTGATCAGGCAAATAGAACAACTAGAGTTAATTGTTTATATTCACTGACCCAATGTTTAACCACCAACCCAACATAATTTTTCTAAAATACTAGGACATTTAATAAATCTATGGCAAATCTTATATAACGAAGTGAAAAAAGTATTTGTGTTATATAATGGAATGTGTTATATAATGGAGTGTGTTATAATGGAGTGTGTTGTATAATGGAGTGTGTTATAATGGATCTGCCTGCTTTCATTATAATTTCAGCTGGAGCAAGCAGTATGGTGTATAATGGAGAAACAAGAAGGCTCTTTGTTGGGATGGATAATGGAACAATATCTGTAAGTCTGTCAGCGGTTGTGGGTTTGAATCTTTAGTCTGTGATTCTTTGCATTTGATATATAACTATGATCCAGAATTGAAATTGAGTTAACCCTTTCCCTCATAGAGGACACCATGAAAAGACCTATGCGAACAGCATAAAACCAGATCAGCCTGCGAGTAACTCACAGGCTGATCAGGTTTTATGCTGTTCACTGCTCCTCAGTGGTCTGGAAATGAGAATTTTTTAATTAAATTTGGTAAGGTTTAAGTGTGGTTTTCTGCAGATCAGGCTTTATGTGGTACCTATTGAGTGCATCAAAATGAGTCTATATGAGGGAAAGGGTTAATAAAATTGGCAAAACTGCATGGGAATGAATAGGATCCTTTTCAGGACCCAAATTAAGATGGAAAAAATGACTGGTTTTTGTGTCACCTGCTGTAAGCAGAAGTGACACATAGGCATCACTTTTCCATTGCTGTCTGTCCGTCAGTCTATCTTTGTCTGTCCATCACATTTTTTTCTGTCATGCTTTAGCAGGTGACACACATGTTCCAAACACTCTTGTTCTAAATACTTTGTAAAACATATTGGTCTTGGTGTTACAGTACTTTTCATTTATCCACCATATTCTAAATATCAAAGAATCACAGACTTCAGGTTCAAACCCCATTTTAGGTAGAATTTTTCATGGCCTCCCCAGACACAAAGTACTAGTCCAACAAAAACTGTTGAGAGGGATTAGAATAAGT
>CM037788.1:63303860-63353860 GCA_021229015.1 Solen grandis | reverse complement strand
CCAGGTACGTGGATGTTTGCACTGGATGTGACATGCTGTCAAAATTTACCACGATTGGCCGAAATCGATGACAGGAAATTGTCCAATCGGCCTATTTGTCAAACGTCAATTTAACAGGGTTTAAAAACGATACTGATGTCAGACTCATCGTTTACTTCTTAATGTTTTGGTAATAACGAAGTTACGACTTCTAAAATCGCCATTGTTACTTCTATGTATTTGGGAAACTCAGAGAAATTCCATGACATGATCTTCCATGGAGATGTTCGATATAAGAAACAGACAAACAGATACTTTGTAACAAATCGTGGCGAAATCAAAGGCATGTTCCAGTTTATAGCTTCCTTTGTCACTACTTCAACTAACTAGCTGTAACTAGTGATTGAAGATCTGAAGTCACATCACCATTAAGGTTGTTTATTGAGTACATTTGGACAAACGTTGACTAGGTGGCAAGAGTGCCTGGGCTATCAATGGTAAGTCGTATGTTCGGTTCCCGGCGTCCACATACTAAAGACAGGTACTGGTATATCTCTGGTACTCAGAACATACATGTATACGGGTAGCCACAGGTGAAGAAGAAGAAAAAAAACTCCCCAAAATGAATAAATTATTGTTGATGAGACGTAAACCTAATCAGAGCAACTGAACAACATGGGACTCACACGCAGAGTAGAGTGGAGCGGACATGCGCACCAGGGTTGTGTATTTGTCCTTTTCCTTGAAATCCAGCAGGTCCGACACCCAGCTGAACACGGGCAGGTTCCAGATGGAGGCCAGCTGCGCCACGCCCAGCAGTCCTGAGGACGGGATACAGTCATACAGTATTGTTTGTTTGTTTGTTTTGTTGTTGCTGTTTTTGAAATTTCGAATGTCATCAATTTGGTCAACTGATGAACGTATCTAATGAATAACTAGGTGTTAACACGAAAAGAAAGAGAAAGGGGAAGAGAAAAATAAAGCAAGAAATACAAACAAAAGGACATAATTATTGATTGAGTTTTCCAATTAATCTTGCACGTATACCAATGTTCTACATGATGATGTGCTTGATTTATGTTGTTTTAACGTGATATATACCTTTCAGAAATGACAGCCGTAAATACTCAATTTCTCAATACATCGCCAGCGGCATAAATAAAACTTCATTTTATATCTGATTACAATAACACGAAGCATCTCTCCGCTAATTTGATGGTAATTTGTGCAAGAACGTTTCTTTATGTCTATGTTTGCACTGGTGTAATATGCAGTAAATATTATATCCCCGCGATCGATGTGGTTACTGCATATATAAGTATATTTAATTTGATTTTGGTTTTAAACATATTACATAAATGTCATGGTTAAAATATATTTTATAGAACATTAACAGACAGAGAGAGAGAGAGAGAAAGGGGACAGAAGCAAAAAAATCGTGTGACAAAAAATAAAAAAATAACAACAACAAACTTCCGGTTTTGGTTGATCATAGTTTGTACCACGTGACTCACCTTTAGAACATGGCGGGCCGAAGAAGACATCGGGGTCGAACTCTTCCACGGCTTCCACGGCGGCAGCCAGGGACTGTTTGGAGTCACATTTTGTGTCGTACCACTTGGCTCTTCAAAATACAAAACAAAACGTGTTATCTGATAATCACATACAGGTGTGAGTGATGTAATAAATGTCTGTATACAAACATCGTGATGTTCATAAACACGTTTCTTGATGTTATAGATCCAGATAAATAGATTTTGCAACAAAACAGGTTTTGAATATATACAAAGCATGAGAGAGAGAAAGAGAGAGAGAGAGAGGGAGAGAGTAGTAGTAGTAGTGGTAGTAGTAGCAGTAGTAGTAGTCCGAAAATACAATTTAGAATTGACAAATTCAATTTTTTGGCGCTTATATTGTTTACTTATCATGTTATGTCTTATCGGAAAAGAATGAGTAATAACAATCCATTTCAAACGTTACGCTACATCTTTATTTCATAACCACAACCATTCTCTTGTTTCCAATGTATAACTTGTATAATATAATTACGAATTATTTTATGTCACATACGTAACATAACAGGCCGAATAACCGATTTTAAATTAATTCGCCACCCATGGACTTAATTTTAAAGGTTAACCAAAGTGTTAACTGATTACAATTAAATACGTTTATATAATATAAAGCACAAATATTTAAGAACGATATCAAATGATAATATTAAATGATTCTCGGTAAATCTGTTTGCAATTGTATCACATCTGTGTTGATTCATTCAGAATCGGTGGTATGATATATATTCTTCATCATTTTCTTTTATCTCTTCTAGATCTTGAATTTACCGTTTGATTTACTTTTGCGTATGAATACACGCATTAAGTTCTTGCCATGATATCCACTCGAACCCATCGTCACGAAAGCACGGCAGCACTCTTTAAAGCCGCACTATAGTACTATATTTGCTGCGCGAAATTTCCATGCCAACCGTTTGTACCGCCCACATTCCCACACCGAGCGTAAATCCATCTTTACTCCGAAAAAGTGATAGTAATTATGCGCTGTGAAAGAATTCTTGGTAAATCTGTTAATAATTTTAGCAATTTATTGTTAAGTCCCGGGCGTATTTTATTTATAATGGTGGTAAGAGAAACTTGTGTATTTTCAACACCCATTTTTTCTTCTTTTAGATTTAAAAACCTTGGAATACAGTTCGATATCCTTCACTGTTTGAATATACGCATTAACATCTTTCAGAGTTAAATGAACTCGTACTTCATCGAAAAGGTGAACTTTTGACAGCATAATGCATCAAGAAAGAATTTTTGTTTCTTAGAAAATAACAGTTTAATTCAACACCGCTTTCATTACCAGCGGAAAACAACATGCCCCTGAGCCATCAGCATATGCATACATGTTTTGTCAGTTTGATTGTGAGGGTACAGTAGGTTAGTGAAGGAATAGTTCTCTTCATTTAGCCTGTCAATGTGTCCAAATTTATCTTAATTTACATAAAATATCTTTTATAAATGAATTAGTTTAAATTGCAACGTATCCAGGTATAAATATGTGTATATGAAGGTTGTTATGTTTTGTGCGCATATTTTATAATGTATAGAAAATAAATTGTATTAAAAAAATATAGGGATCGAATTTAACATGAAATACTTATATACAGGTCATAAATCGAGGGCTCAGCGCAAAACGGTCGTAATTTTGTCTTTAATACATAAAGTTACGACCGTTTTGCGCTGAGTCCTCGAAATGTTCACATGTACCTGTATTAAAGTCTTCCGCTATATTTATTTTTGTTAAAGTCAATGACGGGATGGTGAGTAGTCTGTTTCTACATAAAAACTATTCTCAAATAATCACATAATTCAAATTTAGACTTGTGAAATCTTTACATATGATCAGAGCATGGATGACATATAGGCCCAGTGGGCCGGGTTCAATTCAGTTTGACACGTATTTCTGTTTACCTTACATACTATATTTGCACAAGTCACGTCAATAAGCAATGATCTAATTTATCTTATCTTATGTGTTATATTTCAATTTCAAACTGCATAATTATATATTGCATCGTGTATTCTTGACCAAAAGTCCGTGGAAGAAACATCTGGCCCCGTGTTCTCGAAAATACTTAAGTACGATCTCAGGCTCCAATCTGAGTATCATCCTCAAGTCTCTATTGAAAGATATGGACATAGTTTGAATTTGAGTATGAAAATCATGCTTACGTACATTTCTATTTTTGAGAATACCGAGCTTGGTTCTAAATGAAGCCAGAGATCATTGTTTGCTTTGGTTTAATCGACAATAAAAAATACGAATACCCAAAAAGTGATAGTAATGTATTGGGCTAATTAAGGCAGATTGTGATTTCTTTTTTTTGTAGTATCACTACATTTGTGAGACCAGTCTTAAGTTTTCTTTTTTCTTTTTGCATAATCAAATTCTGAATTTAATTTGTTGTACACGCCGTTGAAAGACAAACGAGCAATCGAACATGTTATTTTTACCGTATAATATTTATTATTTGCATATAAACACTTGCTGCATACATAATATGTAAAATAAAAAAAAATCACGTTCAACTTGTTATTCATTTAGAGAAAGATAGTGTTTTTTAATCTATATTGACTAATAAACATTTCTTTTGAATATATTTCCTTTTGTAAACTTAGTAACACGTATACTATAATCTATACTGTTCCGTTGAAAATTTAGAATGAATGTATTTGTGCAAAAAAAAAAAACTACTAGTAGTGTAATATAT
Source organism: Solen grandis (assembly GCA_021229015.1). Classification (NCBI taxonomy): domain Eukaryota; kingdom Metazoa; phylum Mollusca; class Bivalvia; order Adapedonta; family Solenidae; genus Solen; species Solen grandis. Next base: position 63,349,602 of record CM037788.1, on the reverse strand, counting down.
AGATTTGCTATGCTAAAACCCATGTTTATAGCATTATCAAATTTCCTTGTTATTTGTACTGTAAGCAGTTATACATCAATTATCGCGCTAACAATGTTATGTCACACTTTGTGTATAAGATTCAAATGAAAATTATAGAAAAATAAGAAAATGTGATGACAAGTATTTTTGTGTGTGTTTTACAAGTAATGTGATAATAAGCAAAAATGTGCAATATAAGTGGTGAGGGGGCCTTAGAGAGAGAGAGGGGGGGGGATAATTTGAATTAATTTTTTCAAGTGATATCATGATTTGAAATAGATAACAAGGAAGTTTAACGTTCCACTGACGGTATTACATTCATTTAGAGACTTTTCCTTCATGAGATAGATATAATGCTGCCACATTACAATATCACGTCGTGTGACATGTTATCCCGACACCGGATAAACCAGTCCTGGAAATACCTTTATATGCTGAGTACAAAGCAGAAGAATTTACCACTGCCTTTTTACGAAATACATTTTTCTGAAACACGTTTAATCAATACGTCAGAAATATTTCATAATTATTTATATTCTACTATTGGTCATTTATGAAAATGTCAACTATAAAAGAAAAGAAATGAAATTAACGTCTCGTATCGAGAGACACAGCGTGTCATCAACTGCCGTCTCGAGTGTGGTCACTACTGCTGCCCCCGGGCGCCGCTGGTCAGTCAGAAGAGGTGGGCTAGTTGTATAATAGACGACAGGTAAAGACATCAACATGCCCTGCCCTTAACAGTAAGCTTGTCAACACGGTGTGACTCAATTATGATGGAGGACGAGTGATAAACAAAAACAGCAAATATAGTTATCTTACCCGTATCTGCCAAAAGGAAAACAGTATGCTATTGCACCTCCGGAGTTGGTTATAAAGATGTTATTTTTCATACAAAGTACTTAACAAATATAACCGAAGACGTATTCAATAGAGATATAGAACTGTTCGAAACAACGGTAACGGGATTTGAACGAGATCTCGATGAGACAATCAACATCTTGCAGACGCTTTATAGTATCATTCATAAAAGAAATCTAATGAGAGACTTACATATTTGGTTCAATCGACAATAAATTGAAGAGAACTCTGTTTATTTTTACTAATATGAGTACTTTAACACACCTCACGTTATATCGTGGTCATTTGATCGCACACGCAACTTAACGAGAGAATCTCTTGACTTGCTATTTACCTATAATATTATCAGAGTTGCGGATCTCTGTTAAGTTATTGAGTCTATGATATAAAGAATAAGGTCAATATGACTCAGGGTCTGATTGGTCATTATGATTAATACAAACATCTGTATCGACTGGCAACGGTATCAAAAGGGTAATTCTAGTATATACAAAATATAGTTTAACAATCGACGGCGTATTAAAGAGTGCCATTTTGACAAAATTACGTATTAAAATGATAAGTGTCAAAAAATTATTTATAAGGGCAGAAAATATAAACTTTTGTACTCCATTGAATCATATACAGAAACAAGTTATGCTCGGATGAACGATTTGTCCCGCGCGGGTGTGTGTGTGTGTGGGGGGGGGGGGGGGGGCTTAGACCTTGGGGTCTAGGTCATTTGAAGGTCAAGGTCACCTGGTAGGTAGAGCTTATCAAGGTGCATGCACCTGTGAAGTTTGGACAGTGAAGGTGGAAGGAGTTTCGTGTTAAAGTCAAGGTTAATAATTTTGTGACAAACTAACAGACAGACCAAAAACAACATGTCCCCCTATCTATCGATGCGGGAGCTTAAAAACCGACATATAATTCAAAAGGACTTATCTAAATTAAAACGTGAATTGTATATTTATGTACTTCAGTATGTGTTGATGATTATATTCTGTGTCACAGGGGATAGAGTTTATAGAAATTCACAGGCAACAACTTGGTCCAGACTCCAAACAAATATGGATAAATTGCGTAAATCCAAGGGAAGATGGGAAAAACTGATAGTTTGGGAAAATCGTTTCACGAAAAAAAAAAAAAAAAAAAAAAAAAGAGAGTATTTTCTCCCTTCACTTATCTGTTTCACTGCAAAAGGACATGCGTGCGTTCAGTATGCCAAACCGTATGCAACCATACGCTTACAGCCAGCTATGAAGCTGTCTCAGTGTCATAAACCACAATGTTCACGTGCACGTGAATAGCAAGGCATATGTTCCTAATTCAACATCATAGCTGACTGTTAGCGACCGGTTGCGTACTATTTGACATACTGAAATATATCGAAAAAAACAACAACAAAAAAACCACAAGATGTTCAAGAAATCGTTCCTCAAACAATCGCAAATTTTAACATCACATTCCAGTTATACATAAACATTAGCTAAACAATAGACACGATGGACTAGCTAAGAGGGTCACGAAGAAAAATGAAATTTGCATGCTAAATAAGCGTGACATTTTAATGTTCTTTGAGCGCCATTAAAACACGGAGTACCTTGTCCTGCTTCTGGTTTTTGCATCGTTAACAGACACATTAGCAGAGATTTTTGACCTACATCATGGAGTCTTACAAATAACACGCTTCTTACTGCACACTTAGATCGTTTATATCAACTGTATGCTGTGTATACATACACGTGGATATTATGACAATTTGAATTATTTTTCGAAGATGTTCTTAACTAAAAGTTGAAATCAGATAAACAATTCAAATCACTCATTAACAATATTTCGGCAAAACTTGCTTTTGTCAAGGAAAAATTACGAATTTTAAAGCCATTAAATTGTAAACATAAAATTTTAAAGGCACTACATTTGCAACGTTTGAACAGCCGCCATATTGTTTTTGCTATGCCATACTGTTATTGTTCTAACGTTTAAGTGTCTTTAAGAGGTGTTGCATTAACCAAAACTGACTGACTTAATTCTTAGTTCTTTCATTGTTGAATACTTCACGAATTACAGGGGAAAATATGAATAAATAACACAGAAATAAATATACTCTTAATTTTACTACCCGGCCCTTGTGACCTAGCGAATAGAACATCATTCTTGTAACCGGTATGTCGTGGGTTCGATCCCTTGCATCGACAAACCAAAGTCGCTGAAAATGTCACATGTATATCAGCAATACTTTGGGTTATCCGGACTATGTGTCTGGGTATTGTATCATGCCACTTGTCTACTGTATCTCAACGAAGAGATTTTTTGTTTCATATAGACAGAGTCCCCCAATAATTAAAAAATGCCAGTCGATTTGATGTTAAACTTTAGCAAGACAACACACTTAAAAACACACTTAAAAAGACTTTTACTACACGTACATACATTTAAAGATGCTTGATTGATGAGGAAACAGGCAACTTGAGATGTAACACCAGGAAGACATTTTGAAAGCTGATATCAGAGATACACCAGTCGTGTTGTTTTTACTCCTATCAAGAGTCTATATAATATTTTTAGCTTGACGAAACATTTATTCATGATTAAAATGATCAAAATAAGCTGATTAAATACGAAATACATTTAAAGTAAATCTTCACAAAGCAATAAACATTTCCCCCGTTGTACGTGAAAAACGCCAATGAAAGAAAATATACGAAGCATATGAGCACACAACTGCATTCAATGGCTGAAATGGTTATTCTAATTCGTTTGTGTGAATAATAATAATAATCAGAAATAACACTAATAAAATAATCATTTTCAGACTCGTTGATAGAATGGAATATATGTACTGAAAAAAAATACATTTGAGAGTATGAGAGTGAAATGAAATACAAGGCAGGAAGATATTTGACTAAAATATCAGATCGCACAAAGCCGTTATCCATATAACCAGATGCTGTATTAGAGAAACCCTACGATCTGTTTCTGCATATTTGTGTTTGTCCATTTGTTACTCTAAAAAAAACGGGTACTATATATTATGTATTTTATAAAACGAAAATCAGTCTTAAGTATGTACATTCCTTCGTATTTTAAATTCCCACAGATAGAATTTCAGTCGTTATGTTGTTTTTTTTCTTGTGGATAATTCGTTGCAATATCACGATGTAGACAAATGACACTAACCTGTCCTTGATCTACCTTCATATTAGACGCTAATGTTTTGAAGTCATAAAAATAATTCGTCTTTAATGCTATTACGACTGGTTCAAAAGAGTACTGGTATGTAACAACGGATCATTTTTGTGCAAAGTATGACAGAATGAGATACTGTTTTGGTTTGGGTATATCAAACATCAATAAACATGAACAAAACAGGAGAAAAAAAAAAACTCGATTTTACTAACGTGTTATAATACTGCATATTTTATTTCAAGTTCTGTCAGAGAAAATCATATCGCTTGATTTTTAACCCCTTAAATGAATTGACGTGTTGATGAACATGTATCTACAAATGCTGAACATTACTTTTTTACGTGTGATATATCACAAGGAGAAGAAATAACCTCTTTTATTAAACATAATTAGTCCGTTGAAAGTGATATGGACATCGTAACAAAATTGTTTGATTTTTTCAGACGGTTCATGATATCGTCATGAATACTAATAAATTCAAATGCTTACATAAACCAATGGATAAGACAATTTTAACATTAAACTTAGTTATTCAGTATAAATATCATCTTTCGTTATACGTTTGGGAATATTATCTGTGGACATCATTAAGACGAAACACTCACTTAATAATTGCTATTCAATATCAAACATTAGGCAGGATTGCCTTTATATGACTCTTCCAGTCTGTTATTTCTATTTCTCTCCCAGCTATTTCTTTTTTTTTTTCATTTCACTAGAAAAAATAATGTTATACACACATATATTTTTATACTAATGTTTTTGTATACTTATACTTTGTCATATGCAGGAAAAGGACCGTTACCAAATAGCGAGAAACTGTGGTCCGAATCAAAAATATATGTAAACTGTTGATGTTGTTGATGAACAGACATTATACATGTACTTAGGAAATATTTTGGGTAAAGTTAGAAGCTTTTTTTTTCTGACCACACTTTTGCTGTTTGAAAACTATCATGGTCTTTTATACTTATTATAAAGCTAATACATGTACTGTCAGTGATTAGAGAAAAGTTCCAACAGACATATATTCTACTTTTAAGCATTGTTGTTGTTTTTAGAGTAACCGCAGCAGCGTTAGTATTCAGTTAATTTTGGTTAATTTAGTTAATTACACATTGAAGAAGATCCAAATGCAACCAGCGACCTACCACAGGCCAACTGGAAGACTTCCTCACATGAAAAGTCCAGATGGTCCCACAAACGCAAGAGGCTGGGTGATAGACAATGAATAATAACCACACAGCCACGGAGATTCCCGGGTTGGAACAAGAACTAGGTATTTGTTCAATGACTGTAAATTGTCTCATAAAAACTGTTCGCCTTTAGAAAGGTGTTGAAGCATTGCGGAAGCCCGACAGGTGACATTATATGTTCCTGTTTTACTCCTACCAACAGTATTTTATTCACCTTGGGATTTAATTAACATGAGACAGATATAGTGTTGCCTTACTGTAATACCACCGCAATAGACATGTGGCATGATTCCACATCCAGTCACATTACCCAGAAAACAGAACTAAGCAGTCCTGGAACTACCCTTATGTGCTGAGCGCCAAGCAAAGGATATATGCCAAAACGATTTTAAGGACATTTCAGCGGGTTACCACTGATTTTAATTTTGGTAGAAAAATCTTTTTTGGAATTTCTCATTTATTTTTGGTAGAATATTACAGGAAACCCCAAATTTAAGGATTACTTTATTAAAATCATGATTAAAAGTATATTTGCCATATGGCGAGTGTCCAAAAAGTCATTGTTTTGTATTTTTATGCAAATTTGGCAAACATTTTAATGAACAAGAGGGCCCTTGATCGCTCATCTGAGAAAGATGATTGCTTTAGAAATAAAGATGCTAGAGTGTAAAAGTGAAATCTGGCTTTTTTATGGTGAAAAGGGCATAACTCCTAAATTAACTAGTCAATATCAGTTATAATTGAACCCGATTGCGAGATTATGGGCATAAACATTGTCTTAAAGTTTAAAAAAAGGTTGTTAAAAAATGAAGTTGGTAGAGAATAAACAAAGTGAAATCTTGCATTTTTTGTAATAAAAGGGGCATAACTCCTGACCTAAATGGCCCATTTCCGCCACTATTGAACTCAAGACATTATTGTCATTAATAATGTCATAAAGTTTGAAAATGATTGCTAAAAGAATGAAGATGCTAGAATGTAATCAAAGTGAAATCTGGCATTTTTTATATTAAAAGGGGCATAACTCCTGACCTAATCAACAGATCTTAGCTTTAATCAAACTCAGTCGAGACATTATGGTCATAAGCATTGCCATAAAGTTTGAAGATGATTGCTCAAAAGATGAAGATGCTAGAGTGTAAACAAAGTGATAAACAAAGTGAAATCTGGAATGTTTTTTTGTTGTTGTTGTTGTTTTTTTGAATATTAAAAAGGGGCTTAACTCCTGACCTAATTGACCGATCTCAGCCATATTCAATCTCAATCGAGATTTCAGAAACTGAAAGAATGCAATATAAACTAAGGCCGGAATTAAGCCATATGGAAGGAAGTACTGCTAAAAAGGATATGGACGTAGTAATTGACAACAGATCGTCTTTCAGTCAACATATAATAGAGAAGTAAACAAAGCCTATTTAAAATTCGGAGCCAGGAGAACATTTAAACTGTACACTGCTTTAGTAAGACCACATATCGAATGTGCAGACTCAGTTTGGAACGCATTCAAAAGGAAAAATACATTCTTATGATAGAAAACTTCCGACGCAGGGCGACAAAACTGACTACAGTACTTTCCGATATGACGATAGGTTCAGAGTGTTCCGAATACCAAACATTGAAATATATGTAGCTGGGTACAGTTTTTGGTGATAAATCAATAGGCAAATTGTTACATATAGGAGATATGATTGAAGTGTTAAAACGTTTGAATGACGTACTTCTATGATAAAACTCAGTTACTGAAGCTGAGAGAGTTGTCTGCAACGGGGAGGTGGGTGGTGGGAGAGCATGCCAAGAAATTGTTTAAAGAACGACCAAGGTAAAACATAAGAATGTACACATTCAGTCACCGAGTGGTTGATATATAGAACACTTTACCAGAAAGTGTCATCGGTGCAAAGACAGTGACACCTTATGAAAAGAGACTTAATTAGTACACAAGATATTAAATCGGGCCAAAACCTAATTCAGTACTGATGAATGAGGCAGACGACAGCCTTCTATCACAGGACTAATGGTTACTTCTGGTCACGTAAGGTACACGTGTATGATGTAGAGACATCGTTTTGTTTATGTAAACATGAACTCTATGTGGTAAACTTAAGAAATGCAAGATATACGAGTGCTGCAAGCCTTCAACATAGGACAACAAAGATACGGGGACATTATATATACAGTATGTGTATATGTTTTACACATTTACACAATACATACATTTACGGTATACTTTCCTTTTTCATATGGCAAGCACCTTGTACCAATTCAAACTATATATTTGTTAATTCCTTTGGCCCTAATGTTATGTGGCTTTTGATGTTATTTTCAAACTTACATTATCAATTTACTTTTTTGTTGCATACCCAGTTTTGTTCTAAAACAATGACAGCAAAATGTAGAGAAGTAATACATGAATAAATATGTCTGTGACATTCGAATAAACGTTTAACACACAAAAACATGTTTTGATAACATTATGGTTACACTATATGATCAACCTAATGAGCAAAATTGAATATACGTATAAATTCACATGTTGGTCCTATAATGTGTCACCGTCATACAAAGTTTAAAAGACTGTTACCATATGTAAGCTTACTTATTCTTTTCCCATTCTCGGGAAGTTGTAAATAAACAAATACACTAGCAACACAAATGGTTACTTTCCTGAGAAATTTGAAATTGGTTGTATATATTCGAAATATCTTGATTTTTTTTTTTTAGATTTCTGGTTAATGTTTCCACAAGGGCTATGTAAATAATGTTCAAATGTTTGTATGACCATATTTTTCTGTAAAAAATATATTCAATGTATTTGGAATACTAAAAGCAAAAAATCAAGAACTTACTGTCCCGTTTAATTATATTTTAATATGGGTAGAAGATGTGAATCTTGATATAACTTTACTGTGTATTTGGAATATTGTAAGAAGAAAATCAGAAACTTTTACTGTTCCGCTTTAAAGATATTCTGAGTTGTGTACAAGATGTTTAGCTCAATTTTGATGTAGCATTGCTTTGTATAACGTTCGGATTGAGGAAGTGAAACCTTCTGTTTACTATATTTTTTTTCCATAACGGTATAGAAAGAAGATAAAGCCAACGAAATGGTTCAGGAAGACATCGGTAGATCTGTATGGATTGAGACTGACATAAAAGTGACGGGCGAGTCACCGTCACATTCCATTGTGTCTTTGCATATATTTCAATTACCATAAAACACTTTGATTTTGGGGCCAGTGAGTGACAATCACTCAAGATACTTTCCTCTCAGTAGCGATACTCTCCCATGCACGTGTCGTGACTGACAGGGCGACGTACATCAAACTCGTCAGTGCGTCACTCATACACAACACACTGTGTTGTCTTCTCACCAGTACACGGCATAAGCAATACAGACAGAAATGTGTTATAAAAACACGGAACGTCAACATAAAGAAGAGTTACATGCATATGAATGTACGCTGCCAATACAGTCCGAAATGTGTTGTTAAAATATAACTCTTCTCACTAGAGTTACAAATGTATACGCTTTATAATTTCTTCAGGACGAAATGTGATGTCAACATTACTTCTAAATAAATGTGCTATCATAACATTACACTTCTCATTAGAGTTACATATGTACAGTATATACTCCAGGATTGTTATCATCGCGTACATTCGTATTTTTGTAAATTAATGGAAAATGATACCCGTGAACTCCCATTAACAACATAAACAAGCCCTAATTTGAAAGCATATCAAAATGAAAAGTAACGTTATTTAGATCGATTCATAAATACTTCCTGAGTTTAAGACACAAAAGCAATCTCAAATGCTGTAACACGTCATTTTTGAAAATTTGAATCAACTGATTACTATTTCTGTAAGAAGATATTGACAATATCATGCACGTATATACAAAATGTACCTGATCCATGGTCAATTGTTCAGACTTTAGTTTGAAATATTTGTAAAAACGAAGGCCTGTTTAGGGGAATATGAAACAGAATGAGTTGGATAACAACTTCTGCTTTGCATTTGTTACATTCAGAATTAGTTTACTGTCTGAACATCAACAAAAACAGTTATAACGTAGTGAGGCTGTATCACTTTGTGTTCAAGTAATTTCACTTTCATATCAAAATCCTTTCTTATGTATGAATAACATTAATGTTAGTATGTGATATAATGTATACTACATCATGTATAGTGTATATATATTGTATGTGATATAATGTATACTACATCATGTATAGTGTATATATATTGTATGTGATATAATGTATACTACATCATGTATAGTGTATATATTGGTATGTGATATAATGTATACTACATCATGTATAGTGTATAGATATAGTATGTGATATAATGTATACTACATCATGTATAGTGTATAGATATTGTATGTGATATAATGTATACTACATCATGTATAGCGTATAGATATAGTATGTGATATAATGTATACTACATCATGTATAGCGTATAGATATTGTATGTGATATAATGTATACTACATCATGTATAGTGTATAGATATAGTATGTGATATAATGTATACTACATGATGTATAGCGTATAGATATAGTATGTGATATAATGTATACTACATGATGTATAGCGTATAGATATAGTATGTGATAAAATGTATACTACATCATGTATAGCGTATAGATATTGTATGTGATAAAATGTATACTTCATCATGTATAGCGTATAGATATTGTATGTGATATAATGTATACTTCATCATGTATAGCGTATAGATATTGTATGTGATATAATGTATACTTCATCATGTATAGCGTATAGATATTGTATGTGATAAAATGTATACTTCATCATGTATAGCGTATAGATATTGTATGTGATATAATGTATACTACATCATGTATAGTGTATAGATTTGTATGTGATATAATGTATACTACATCATGTATAGCGTATAGATATTGTATGTGATAAAATGTATACTTCATCATGTATAGTGTATAGATATTGTATGTGATATAATGTATACTACATCATGTATAGTGTATAGATTGGTATGTGATATAATGTATACTACATCATGTAAAGTGTATAGATATTGTATGTGATATAATGTATACTACATCATGTATAGCGTATAGATATAGTATGTGATATAATGTATACTACATCATGTATAGCGTATAGATATTGTATGTGATATAATGTATACTACATCATGTATAGTGTATAGATATAGTATGTGATATAATGTATACTACATGATGTATAGGTAGTTTTATAATTATATCTATTATAGTTAGATTTGTGATATAATGTATACTACATCATGTATAGGTATAGATATTGTATGTGATATGTTATATCATGTATACGTATAGATGTATGTGATATAGTATACTAATATGTATAGTAGATATGTATTATATTGTATACTACATCATGTATAGTGTATAGATATAGTATGTGATATAATGTATACTACATCATGTATAGCATATAGATATAGTATGTGATATAATGTATACTACATCATGTATAGCATATAGATATAGTATGTGATATAATGTATACTTCATCATGTATAGCGTATAGATATAGTATGTGATATAATGTATACTACATCATGTATAGCATATAGATATAGTATGTGATATAATGTATACTTCATCATGTATAGCGTATAGATATAGTATGTGATATAATGTATACTACATCATGTATAGCATATAGATATAGTATGTGATATAATGTATACTACATCATGTATAGCGTATAGACATAGTATGTGATATAATGTATACTACATCATGTATAGCATATAGATATAGTATGTGATATAATGTATACTTCATCATGTATAGCGTATAGATATAGTATGTGATATAATGTATACTACATCATGTATAGCATATAGATATAGTATGTGATATAATGTATACTTCATCATGTATAGCGTATAGATATAGTATGTGATATAATGTATACTACATCATGTATAGCATATAGATATAGTATGTGATATAATGTATACTTCATCATGTATAGCGTATAGATATAGTATGTGATATAATGTATACTTCATCATGTATAGCGTATAGATATAGTATGTGATATAATGTATACTTCATCATGTATAGCGTATAGATATAGTATGTGATATAATGTATACTTCATCATGTATAGCGTATAGATATAGTATGTGATATAATGTATACTTCATCATGTATAGCGTATAGATATAGTATGTGATATAATGTATACTTCATCATGTATAGCGTATAGACATAGTATGTGATATAATGTATACTACATCATGTATAGCATATAGATATTGTATGTGATATAATGTATACTACATCATGTATAGGTATATATAGACATAGTATGTGATATAATGTATACTACATCATGTATAGCATATAGATATAGTATGTGATATAATGTATACTACATCATGTATAGGGTATAGATATAGTATGTGATATAATGTATACTACATCATGTATAGCATATAGATATTGTATGTGATATAATGTATACTACATCATGTATAGCGTATAGATATTGTATGTGATATAATGTATACTACATCATGTATAGCATATAGATATTGTATGTGATATAATGTATACTACATCATGTATAGGGTATAGATATAGTATGTGATATAATGTATACTACATCATGTATAGCATATAGATATTGTATGTGATATAATGTATACTACATCATGTATAGCGTATAGATATAGTATGTGATATAATGTATACTACATCATGTATAGCATATAGATATAGTATGTGATATAATGTATACTACATCATGTATAGTGTATAGATATAGTATGTGATATAATGTATACTACATCATGTATAGTGTATAGATATAGTATAATGTATTTGTGTATACGTCTTGGATTAAATATATTTTATTTATGTAATAACACAGAAACATTAACAAATACAAAATCTCGTGGTTCAGGTTGAAAGCCTAGACTTATTTAAACCTTTTCCTTTTACTTTTTGTTATATAAGTCTATATACAGTTTCTTAAAGACTAGAAATATTTAAGCTTAAGAAAATAATATGTAAATCGTCTTGAATGAAACGAACATCGTTACAATAGTGCAACGTATATCAAATATCAATATGCTTTTATATTGCTGAATGTTTAATGGGACGGATGCCTTATTATTGAACAAAACGTGTTGAGCTGAGTTGAGTTACCATGTGTCTATGTTGAGACATAAAATAGTCCTGAACGCAGTGTGTGTGCATGGAGATTGGTGATACATTACCTTTACACAAATGTCGGTAATAAAACCGCCTGTGTCTCCTTCTTTCTCATACTTCAAATTCGTAATTATTACTAGCTACGCGTTGAAGCAAATAAACAAAAACTATTTAAGAAAATGCACAACTAAAACAACAGCCGGATAGGTCTCACTTGTGACATTTATTTCCACGTTACGTTCAAATTTTAGAATACCAATTTACAAGCTAACAAAATTGTGGCTGTGTTATAATGATAGCTTGTTATTTGTTGACATTCACATAATAGACATGCAAATATAATCAAACATAATATTTGTTACAGTGTTTCTATCTGTTAGAAGTTTAATTATTTTGAAGAAGTGATTATCGTATTGGGATATTGGTGAAAAACTTGTGATATCTTAATATAATTTTACATAAACGTATACTATATATAAATACGACAGAAACAATAAATACTGTTAATATAAACCTCTTCAATTTAGTCCATGTATCCTTATCTACACGGAAATATCATTTATACCAACTCTTTCTCTCTCTCTCTCTCTCTCTCTCTCTCTGTTTGAAAATTGACCTACCGGATTGTCCAACCATCTAGATATCGGGCCTGCGCTATGTAAACCATTGCAAGTTTCAGTGCGGACACACTGGTAGCGGCGCTGAAGCTATGGAATTCTCTCTCAGGTGCGAGCCAGGCTATCCGGAACTCTTTATCGTTAGGAGACTTCTCCTTCATCCGACAACTTTTTAATGGAGGAGCCGTTTTTGGCTCCAACATATTTGGGTCAAGTGTTAATATTCCCAGGACAAAAGTGATAATCCATGCAAACACAATAAAAATATGCGAATAAGGCATCATTTTCCAGCTGACTTTATTCACATAAATCAAAGATGAATGAAGTTCACTAAAAACAAGCCCGCATATAGGCAAAATCTAGTAGCCATCCACGACACAAGACGATATCACCTTAAACTATTAACTGTGACCACTTGATTTCAATTGACAACTATTAATATAAAACACTTATTCCTTATTCTATTGTGTGATTGAATTTGTGATTAAAATATCTATCGTTTTCGTTAGCAAATCAAAAACATGTAATTATTTTCATATCCCTAGTTCGGCGGCCATGTTTGTGTCACTGTTAACCATTGTTTTAGCAATGTGACGTCACACTGAACAGCCAATCAAAGTGATGTGTTACTAATTGTTGAATGACATTTTCACCTGACAGTTCATCATTCACGTGACAAGTTGAGGGAAAATATATCAACATTGTTATATAGTTTTGATGTCTAAACTGTTTCTTCTAGGTATTAGGTGTTTTATTCGACATGTGTGGAGACCGGACGTACATTTGTCGCCGAAAATACCTGGAAGTCATGCAAGCCACTTGCAATGATTAATATCATTATTTATGTATATGAAAACTGTTTTTAGTTGCAACAGTAATTAGACTGCGTTTCATGAGGACATGATCCCTACCAAAAGCATGCATGAAAATGAAAAAAAAAAAAAAAAAAAAAAAAAACATTGTAATAAACAGGAGTCAATCAAATTAACTATATTTAATACGATAATCAGGTTTTTCTATACAGTCACATATTCCTATGTATTAAAGGAACATAGGGTAGTTGTTGTTGTATTGGGGTTTACCGTCGCTGCGATAGTATTTCAATCATATAGCGACGTCCAGCTAATTACAGGTGGAGGAAGACCCCGAGTACACAGAGGTACCCGGGTAGAACCACCGACCTACCGCAAGCCAGCTGGAAAGCTTCCTCACATGAAAAATCCGAAGTCCCTACCGGGATTCGAACCCACAGCTGAGAGATTTGTAGTCCACGACTGTAACCGCTCGGCCACGGCGGCCCCACATAGGGTAGTGTAATTATAGACATGTGCAGTTATGGAAACCAGTTAAATGACCGCAAAACTTAGATATGTTGATGTATTTAGAAAATGCATTCATAGGATATAATGATGGGGAGGTCTTGAAATGGGCAGCAATTTATTAAAGCACTTTCCCACAGAGACACAAGTGCAACAATTCTATTTGTCATGGATTCTGAAATAACAAATTGTCCATTGTATCCTAATTAGTAAAAAAAAGGGGGGGGGGGGGGTGGGGGTAGGGGGCGCAGTAGAGATTTCGTTCATTTAAACTTATCGGTTTCTTTCAGAAATATGATATTTTGGGGTTACAAACAGTCCCTTAAATAAGCAATACTTTCCATGATGGACTTCGCATCAGTTTGATTTGTCATATAATACTGAGCTATTTAATGCAAAATATGACTTTTTAATGAAATCATTGATATATTTTAATGAGAAAAAAACACACCCTAAGCTCTCACTTTCTTTAGTAACTGAGTATATCTGCTAATAAGATATCATAAAGGGGGAAACAGGTAAGACCATGGCCAACTATAAGATGGAATAGACTGCAAAAAAAAAAAAAAAAAAAAGACAGACAACATTTCCTAACTGAAATTTGTTTCCTGTAGACGGAGCAGATTTGAAAAACTGAAACTCGCTATTATCAGTTTGGCCATACCACGTGGTATATGACGTCATTTTATGCTATCGCAAAAAGCACATTTTATATCGATTCAGATTGAAAAAAAAACTGCTGTAAGTATTTTATTTTTCCATCAATTTTAATGGAACATAGCGCATGCAAAGCGGAAACTTGTGTCAAACATTCGGAAAAATCTATCCGAGTTCCTGAAATTTTATTTGCTAACACGTAAAGCACACCGCTAATAATGTTTTCCCGAGTGTAAGGAAATACATGTACTGTACATCTGATAAAAGAATCATTAGGGCTTTTGTGCAGTGCCCGATTTTCCGCTTTGCGTGCGCTATATCTATTAAAATCAGTGAAGAAATAAGATACTTACAACACGTCTCTTCGAATCGAGGCTAATGATGCTGCTTGTGACGTCATAATTATATCACGTGGTATGTCCACACTGATATGATATCCTCATTAAACGACTATATATAATACATATCGTATATAGTAGACTAAATTGAAGAATGGTAGCTGCCAAATATGCTATCCACTTCAAAAATATATGCTACTGTTCTTATGCCAAGATTACGTCAATTAAATGCTTTAAGGTAATCCATCCATCATTAAATTATGATCATGGTCCTTCAAACGCTTAAAAATACTTCAGTGCAGATGCCAGCATCCTTTGTCTTGGATTATATGCTTTTTTTGCTCAAAGTCTATAAACGCTAGCATTTACTATAAAACTTCTACGATCACTTGATGGACCATTATTACAATTCAATGATGGATGGATTAAAATTTATTGTGGTTCCTTATTTGGTATTTTACACAGTAAACTTCATAAACCGGCCAAACTTTTTTATGTGATGAAAATGATGCTAAATGGTTTTGTTTTTCATCGCGGTAGCTCTCATCGCGGTAGCTCGTACACAATTTCTTATTTGATATTTTACGCAGTGAATTTCATATTATTAACGCGCAGTTTTGGTGATAATAAAACCTGGGGATATATGAAACAGCTGGTTCTTCAGTCTTGTAATTTACTTACATGGGATTAGGTATTCCTGCACAAAGCAGGCTGAGGAGGTCGTGGGTTTGATTTCGAGCCGCGACATACCAAAGTCGTAAAAAATAAATGGTACAGCAGTGTGTAGCTCCTTTGTTTGGCGGTAGTTCCAGGACTAGTTGGCCCGTTGTCAGGATAATGTGATTTGGTGTGGTATCATGCCACATGTCTACGACATGAAACTGCAGTGTGCCAGCACTATGTCTGACACCATAGTCTCCAAATGACATATATACTGTCGACGGGAAGTTACACCCAAGAAAGAAACAAGCAAACAAATGATGAGACTGAAAAACACACGGTAAAACATGATCGTTCTCTATCAACACCGTAACACGAGTTCATCACGTGATAAGCTAACGTTGCACGTAATTTAAGATTAATAAAATCCCAATCATATGATGTTTTGATATATTTTACCAGTCGTATAAATGAACAATTACCGTTGATCAATATCCAACGATAAGAATTTATTTTTTAATAGAAAATAGCCCTCGTTCATTTTTAATGTTTACCTTTTCAACTGGGGTCACTCTTATATGTTACACTTGCGTTAGATACATTTACATTAAACTCACATATGTAAATTGACCAGTAGCTGAGTGATTAGAGCGTCCGCCCCGGAATCGGGAGGTCGTGGGTTCGATCCCCGGCTGCGACATACCAAAATCGTAATAAATGGTGCTGGTATAGCCCCCTTGCTTGGCGCTCATATAAGGGTAAGGCCCGGTGTCAGAGTAATGTGACTAAGTGTCTAAGTAGTATTATGCCACATATCTTCGGCCTTTAAGAGCAAATGTTAGTTTAAACAAGATTACTACGCTGTGTGTTTGTATTTTTTTGTATTTTTTACATTTTGGGATGTTCGCGGCACGTATTTTTTCCGTTTAAAGTTTATATCTTGTGATTAAAATAAAGAAATATCCAAGTATATAAAATTTTAAATGTTATAGATATTATCAAACATTACATGATTACTTCCCTTGATTACACAAAAGATGGAAATTCAGTTACGGAAGCCAAGTTAAGTTGTCTTCATAGCAGCTCTTTTCATTTATTTTGTTATATATGATACCCCAAAGAGTTACTGAGCCTTAATCTTGAAAATCGTTAACGTATGAAACAACTAAAAGACTACAATGAAATGTCCACCCAAAATCACCAAAAGATTTGTTTTCATTTTTCGTCGCCAAGTTCTACCTTATGTTTGCTCGCATGACTACAACCACAAGCTTGTAAGACATGCTTGATGTAGTGGTATTATATTAACTCCGGATCTTGAGGTTGAAAATACGAGCCCCGATATCGGTAAGATTTTTTTACTTTGCCTTTCGATGCACAAAGTACTGGTTCAATTATCGAACTGCTGAGAGGGACTTGGCCTTGTTTTCTATTTGACATAAAAACAACTTTAAACAGAACTTAAACAAAAACATGAGGTCAATAAGCATCTCGCACAGAAATTCATAAGTTTGCCTAGTAACGCGAAAAAAATCGTATAGCGGCTTCTGAATCATGGATGCAGGTGAAATTTTGTAGCGAGACGCCAAACCATCGCGTTTATAAGTCGATGCACGTCAGTAGTAGAAACTCTTTAACTAGACAAAAAAAAATAGTTCCGTTTCTGGTCTCAAGCAAATAAGAACGAGGGTCGGTAGGTCGGGCTTTTCTTTTCTTTTTTTTTTTTTTTTTGACATGAAATGAAAGGTAAACAAGGGAAATATATTTTTTAGAAGCAAAAGATAAAAAAAAACCTTAGAGTCGGCCGTTAAAAAAGAGGGTCAGTCGGGCGACCAGAAACGGAACCTTTGTTTTTGGCCTTAGGAGCCGTGATCTCATATTTCGTATCTTGTTTTTTTGTGGTCTATCGTATACCGTATCGTAGTGATCTGATAGCACTATCGTTATACCGTATCGTAGAGATCTGATAGCACTATCGTATACCGTATCGTAGTGATCTGATAGCACTATCGTTATACCGTATCGTAGTGATCTCAGACGGCACTGTCGTTATACCGTGTCGTAGTGATATGATAGCACTATCGTTATACCGTATCGTAGTGATCTCAGACGGCACTGTCGTTATACCGTGTCGTATCGCACTATTGCATTGTCCCCCTTTTTTATAATAAAAAAACCGCGATATTACATAGCGGCCCGAAATATTTCCTTTTCGATTTCGTCACGAACTCCCAACTGAGACATAAACAACCACAACCTGTATTAGCGGCCACTTTTAGTAAGCGGTCAATCTGCATTTAGATGTCAGTTTTGATATTACTAAACTAGCATTTTGTTATATGTTTAACATTTATTTAACGACAACCTCTGTTAAGCGGTCATTTTTTCTTCTTCCCCTGACTAACCGCATAAGACAGGTTTGACTGTATATGAAATAATATATACATATTTTATTAATGATTAAAAAACGCAATAATTTATGTTACTTTCATATTTCCTTACTATTGTTTAACGTTAATTTGTTTTTACCGCTACCTTATTTTTCTACTGTCTACAAAATCGTAGGTAATTTAATCTAAAGCACATATTGGAACTATCTATGATTATCTCCAATTGGTTTGTACAACTGTACAATTAATTGATTAAGAACCGACAGTTGTGCTACAGGATCATTAATTAGGTATTGATTTTGACAAATTATGGACCAAGAATCGCATGCTATGTTTACTTTTGGCTGTTTTTGAAGTGGGCTCAGTTTACAGAGATATACACTTTTTAACAGTTATCGATATTTCTGTAAGAATGTAATTGCGATAAATGCTGTCATTAGTATACAAAATCGATCGTTATAATTACAATTTATTTTGGTCAACAGAAACTCAAGATGAATTCTTATTATAACAATGTATTAATATTACTCGATGAAGATCAATGCAGCTTTTCAGAGCAAGATTTATTTTAACTCGGAAATAGTAAAATGAGGAGGCAAGCTGCTCTTATTTAAAAATTATTTCACCGGAACTTGTTTGATGGCGGAAAGGTGACTCAGTAGAAACGCGTTGGACTACTCATCCAGGGGACGGGTGTTCAAATCCTGGATGGACCTCGAAAATTTAAGGGGCGTGTTTCAGCGTCACCCGCCCAACTAGAAAGTTCAGCGCCGATTTATTCAGATGGTGGTTAAATGGCTTAACGTGTTTCGGTACTACATGTACACACCGGGCACTTTAAAGAATCAAGGGATATTTTCAGAAAAAGCTAGGGTATCGCACCCGAACTCCCTTGTACCCGCTGTTTCTTCTACGCACTGTCTCTTAAAAATGAAATATTGTCGGTGGAATCTTTGACCCAAGTAAACAAATAATCCACTAGTGTTATTGTACAAACTGTAAGACATAAAATACATGTGGTGTATGAAAAGAAATGGGTTGAGTGTTAAAGCTTTTACCAAATGAGACAAACTAGAGGGAGATAATGACAAAATTGTTTTTTGAAAGTGAACACATATTAATACTAATTCATCTTTTGTGATAGGTCAAAACGATCCATAAAAAGTCCAGGCCCCATAAATATAAATGTATATGGCACTATGTTAAGTAATAAAGAGCACAAAAATCACTGCATTAAATGCAGTAATGGTTAATTATAGTATTAATAGCTATTTTAAAATTCATTATTACTGCGGTCGCGGGGTTTCAATTGCTTTATATAATCTTTGTACCTTAGTAAATATCACTTCATTTCTTTAATGGTCACGTATTGGTTATTACTAAATAAAACCTTTTTCGTACTTAATAGAAGAAACTAAGTGAGTGTTTATATACACCCGTCATTTGTGGATAGCAATAATGGACACGGGAGAACAAGTATACCCGTAGCACAAAAACATTAAGAACTTTTCTTAGATGTACTTTTACAGATCAAAGTTCATGTTTCTTCATTGATTTCTAATTTATTGGCACCTGTCCTCAGACATAGACTTAATAAGTATTCGTGTAACGGGTATTCACATCAAGTTCATTCTATACCCGAACTGATGTAAGGACAACATATTTAGAGCACAGTAAAAGTGCAGTATATCAAGCACCGATAAAATCGCTTTCGGAATTTTCGAAAAATCGGGAGATTCGGATAATCCAGGGATTCGAAAAATTGCGAGATGCGGAGTTAATTAAATTTAAGTGTTATGAATGGTTATATTTTGAGCATGTGTTGGAATGTATCTCTGATTAGTCATGATACTTACAGAATCGTTTTTTGGATATTTTTCTATGACTCCTATTCTTAGAAGAAGAAAAAAAACTCACACACATACACACTTTATTAATACATACATTATTGTATTATTTTCTTACTGACTCACGTGCGACACCTATCCTATTTTATTGCCAATGACGTAAATAAAGAGAACACATTTCGCAATGACAGTCAGTGACCGTTTTGTGTGATACCTTTTAATGTCTCACGGTTCGGTCATTTGTCCGTTGCCCTCTCGAGGTATTCCTTCACCTGAAATATGTTTAACGTCGCTATGTGGCTAAACTGGTGACACAGCGTCAGCAAACACTTAAGGTAATCCAGCCATCATTCTAATCATGGTCCTTCAAAGGCGTAATAAGACTTCAGTTAAGATGTAAGCGTCCACTGACTTGGAGTTATAGGCTTTTTTGCTCAAAAGTCTATTACGGCTTGCATTTACTATAAAATTCCCAGGATCACTTGATGGACTAGGTCACAATTTATTGACGGATGGATTACCTTAAATATGTCTCTCCAAACTCCGGCGCAGTGGCTGGCTCCGCATTTGTGTGAGATCTCACAGGAGATTGATGTCTTTCACATATAATATCTTGAACGCTTTTAGTCCCAAACGATAAGCGGTCGCGACCAAACAGCCGTAAAATATCTTTAAAACCAATATGAAAATTTGTTAAAGATTAAGTTGCCTTAGACGTATGGTTTATAGAACAAATATTTTTGTAAAACATAACGCTGGATTAAAAATACTGGTGTTCCGCTGGCCCATACAATTATGTTACATTGTATGTATATAACTGTGTTTTTGTGTTTTTATCTGTTCCATGCCCTCTGGTATGCATTTTATGTCGAAGCCAGGATACAGGAAGTCAAGAAACTCAGAGTTTGAACAAAACAGTTTCAAAAATGGAAAAAAGTGTTACATCAAAGGTAATTAACATTGAAATAGCGGTCATTCGAGGACTTATGAGGGAAAGCAAAATGTGCAGATAATACCAAGATTCGAAATATCGAGAGAATCTCTAGTTTGTTTCTTATTTTAAGAAGTTCAACAAAAACACATTTGTTAATTTTTTTAAAATTTAACTCTTCTAAACAATGTCCGATTTAATTTTTTCCTGCACTATGACAAAATATAAGTTGATGTTATAATGCCTGATTTCAATGTTATCTTATCACGTATAGTGCCATTTTTATTATTTGGAAAACAAATATCTGCTTTACAATGTTAAATAATGGATCTGTTACCTTTATTTGATTATAAAATATTGCCAATATTTAAAATGTTTAACGAGCTACTGTTCTGTTCACCTTTCTACACATGTAGTCTATCTTATAACATGTCTATTGTAGTTGCTCATTTTTTCAATTATACAGATTCCATTAAAAAGATTTAAGTGTCAAATATCCAAAATCTATTTGCTGATTTCCATGTGAAGTATAAATAAAAGCTCTTCTCACACATAATGAAAAAGGGAGAAGCGGAGCAGCAAATGTCAACAAATGTAGATACCAAATAATGTTTAAAAAGACAGTTTTAGAAGGTTTATTGAATGACGTATGTATATTAGCTTCAATGGTTATATCGAACATTGGACATTAGCTACACAAAGCCTAAAGAGAGTGATCATCTCCCACAAAAGACGAACGTGGTCTTTCAAAAGCTTACTGGTAACATGTTTACACTACCATTGAAGATATAGTGAACTACCCATCATTGGTGACATATAGTTGATTCTTGATGATAAGAAATAGTATACATGTATATGGCGTCCTTGTTTAATATACTGCGACAGGGTTTTATATGCGAAAATACCTTTTTTTCGGGTAACATTGCAGTTGAAATATAAGTATTACAAGGCAAATAGCAATTTAAGTTCCCGCCTGATATGATATTCACGATTGGATTATATTTCTAGTGCATATAACGTAGGACTTTTCCGAATATGGCAGACTTAAATTTTTAAATATATTTATATTGATATGTTATCATACGACCTTTTATTCGAAATATTGTTTTACAATTATTTTTTTCAGTTAGAGGCAACTGGGTGAATTAAGGGTGTTTTGAATAGCGGGTTCACTTGAGTCTAGTAATATAGATCAATGAAAGTAAATGACGTATTTCTAAAGCAAATTTACAATCCATCCCATATTCTATATAGTGTTTTAATGATTAAGATTATCTCTCTGGTCATTAACCGTAAAAAAATAAATATAATTTACTTGTCAACCGGTACAAATTACCCATAGGTCATTCGATTCAGTTATACCACGCCCTTCCATTTTTAAAGTTTGATTCCAACGGTCTAGGAATGAAAAACGATAAATTGTGAATGCGTCGAAGTATTGACTCACATACCTCAGAGAGTTGTTCAGTTATAGTAGTAAACACGATATACTTGATCGGTATGTCGATATTGTCGGACGGTAACTTACTGTGCACATTGGAATCGCAGGTATATCTGAATCCTTTGAATAGGTAATGTGTTAATGATAAAATAATATTTATCTATATTTTTAATATTTACTTTAATTTAATGCATGCGTGATTTAAATATATACGTTATTTTTACAGATCTACATTCTTTTTACAGATCTATTCTCACGTTTATTCTGAATATTGCATCATGTGTATTCACTTATTTAAAAAATAAATAATCTAAAACTCTTGCCATTGCGCTCTTTTCTATTATTTGAGAGATACAAGTAGAAGTGACATCTACTCGTGATTATATTAATGACATATTCAAATATTATCTGCAGTTTCTACTACTGAATAATGTAGTTCAACTACTTGATCGGGTCGCTTTGGTGTTGGTGTTAATTTATTTTAACCCTTTCCCTCATAGAGGAAACCATGAAAAGACCTATGCGAACTCGCAGGCTGATCAGGTTTTATGCTGTTCGCTGCTCCTCTGCAATCACGAAATACACCTAAAACGAGGCGCTCATATTGTATATAGTATACTTATTATTCGAGTATTTTTGCTACAGATCTGTTGTTGTTTTTTTACTTGTTGTAATTCGTGTGTTCCTATTTTATTATTTTTCTATGAGGGTTTGGTGATTAGGTTTTTGTTTGTTTTGCCTTGTACATATTCAAAACAAATTTAAATGACACGATCTAACTGCCAGATTTTATATTAATTATTCGATGAAATTTCCTATAGGTTTCGTTATTTTTAATTTTATTTATTTATTTGTGTGGTTATTATTTTTGTGATGTTTTTGGTTTGCCTTGTACATGCTGCAGATTTGAAGCGAAACGAAGTATATGTATTGATTTAAGCATGAAACAGTCATTCAGTCGCATTAGGAAACAATACAGCTGCATGCGTCAAAACATTGCACAATAACAACTGACATTCAAACAACTGAACTGTCAATGTTTTAGTTAAAGGTGGGTGAGTGTATTTATAGATTTGTATAGCGAAAAGATTAAAGATAGGAAAAATAAGAAACACCACTTACATGTGACGTACAGTACAATAAACTGTTATAAAATGAATTTAAGTATACAAACCTCTTTTGTCTTTCTTCATTACTTCAATAATATAATGTATAGTATATTTCAGTAAATGTGCTAATACAGAAATGACTATCAGTATGTAAATTTACTTTCGATACTATTTTCTTCCAGCAAACGTTAACCATAGCAAACCACTACAGCAAACATGCAGTTTTTCATATGATTTTATCATTTGGCTTAAATTTCACTAACCATATACATATAAACATATAACGTTAAGTAATACCTTGGTATTTCTTAAGAAAAATATTATCAGCAACTACGGTTAAATTTCACGTCATCCCAGTCATATACTTGTATTTGAATATTTACTCCAGTCAAATAGGATTAGGGGCCGCCGTGGCCGAGCGGTTACAGTCGTGGACTACAAATCTCTCAGTCCCTCACCGCTGTGGGTTCGAATCCCGGTAGGGACTTCGGATTTTTCATGTGAGGAAGCCTTCCAGCTGGCTTGCGGTAGGTCGGTGGTTCTACCCGGGTACCTCTGTGTACTCGGGGTCTTCCTCCACCTGCAATTAGCTGGATGGACGTCGCTATATGATTGAAATACTATCGCAGCGACGGTAAATCCCAATACAACAACAACAACAAATAGGATTAGGAGAATACGTTTCTAACTAATTCATAAATGTAATTATTACTTAGCGCTAGGTATTGTTAGTGGAATATACGTAAACGAATTTGCTTATTTTTATCTTTTTTCTGGGTGTCAGAAAAGCAGATAAGTTGTTTAAATTTGTTAGTTTTGTTATCACAAAACCACTGAGGGGAAGTGCACGCTTTTGTTTTCTTGTTCAACACATTTCGTAATTAAGCGATATTATTTCGTAAGCAGTATTACTAACCTTAACAAAATTCTATATCATTTCGTAATTACGAACAACCAATTTGAAAACATTTCGAAAATACAAATTAAAATTTCGCTACGAGTATTACGAAAGAAACATGTGTTATTTCGAAATCAAAGTAAATATGTTTTATAGTGTAATAAATCAAAGCGTACAATGGACAATTCAAGGAAGAGCTGTTGAAAACAAAAACATATCACCATATGCAAATCAACGTCAAAAGTTTGATTTTTATCTAGGGTTACTTTCCTCTCGTAAAATCTTAACAAAATATGGAAAATACAACTTTATTTTATATTATTTCGACCATACTTTTTTTTTCAAATATAATACGGAGGTTCGCATATTCCGTATGTTTCGTTAATGAAGAAACGTCTTATTAAGTAAGGGCTGTTATATAAGACTATACAGCGTGTAAAAATATGATAGATTAAAAACAAATACCATAATACCATTTACCAACAACTGTTTTTTATGTATATGTATATTAATAACAGCACAGCCTTGACAAACATTGGTAACATATTTGTGTATCATGACCATTATTCGTGTCCTTTTCTTCTAAAAAAAAAGGTCGGAGCGAGGTGTAGAAAGCCTACTTCATTTTAAGTTTCTTCTTTTAATATCCTCGAATACTCCACATACATTTGATATAAATTATAGAACTATATTAAATCTATAATGCCTTTTTTTGTTATTATCATTATCATGTATGTATACTATAGTCAACGCCATTATGTTTCATTGCACAAGTAAGGTATATACAACGAAATGAATCTTTTTCATCTAACTTTTTCTGACAGTAATGTAATAAACACCTTTAATTTTTTTTTAAACAGTGAAATTATCTCGTGAAAAAAGATCACATTTCGAAGTATCGATAACGAACTATTTTACGGAAGAATTTGAATAGGTTTTGATAAAGACCTACTTCGGTATTGTTACTCCATTATGCGAGTAAACACTTATGAGCTCCCTAGTAAATTGATATCTGATCGAAGCGATAACAGAAAAATCGGTATAGAAAATATATTTCAAAGGTAGGAGAGGTTCTGTATGGTTGGTCGTATTCCACCGACAGTAATTCAGACATCTGGAGACTTCGTCTATATGAGACAGATACCCCCACTTTTTTTAAAAAAAAAATATAGTGCAAAACAAATGGCTCTTGTTAATAACTGGTATGTCTCGGATAGGAAAAAAACCCATGATCTCGCGGTTATGTGGCAGACGCTCTCACCATGCGACAACTGGGACTGGTGTAAAATATAGTTCATGTTTACCACAATTTTATACCAGAAAAAACAACGCAGCGAAATGTAAAGCGTTTATCTGGAATATCCAATAACTTGATTGCAGTTAACCCATGATCAGAAATGTAAAGAGTCAATAATTGCCTATGCAATTACGCCGTTACGTCTCGCTTATTTTGTATTGATAAAGAGATTAAGGAGGCTCGTGTAATTTAAAATGAATCATTCATGCTCATGCTTTGGGAATAGTAAGGCAGCAGGGTCTGTTCTATAGTTCAGTATTACTGGTAATGATTTTTTTTTTTTTTTGGAGATTTTAAACTAAATAACTGTGAAACATTTTGAACCTTTATTTACCAGTCTAATTGACTTTGTGTCATTGTTGTCTTTAAAATATCTTCGTTTGATTGAGTCGTTAAAATATTTGTGTTGATGTATGGATAGCTCCCTGTGCTGACCTTAAATAGACTTTACCTACAAATATATCCATGTTGAATACTGTTATTTCCTTACCTATTGTGAAAGTATAACTAATCATTTGCTAATCATGCAGATTTAAATAGTTGTGAATCTATCCAATGATTGGAGTTTGTCGCGATGAGGAAGATCCTAAGGGTACAGTTTGCAAAAGCATTTCAATCCTGGGTTAGATAAACAAAAAATCATATTTTTTTAGAACCTGTGGTTACACAAAATGTATAGAATAAAAAACACACACACAAAAAAACAAAAAAAAAAAAAACAACAGAATTTGAACATTCATGCATTAGGGTGCCACTACCTTAAATGGTTACATGGTGTACGAATTATTGCCTGAGAAGCATTCAATTCTGGAGGATTTCTTTTTTTTTTTTAGTAGTGAGTTTCGAATAAAAAAGGTGTGTTTCGAGTTAAAAATTTGAGTTTTGAGTCTGAAAAAAATGAGTTTCGAGTCAAGAAAAAGTGAGTTTCGTGTTAAAAAAAGGTTAATTGCGAGTCAAGAAAAAGTGAGTTTCGAATTTAAAAAAAGTCAGAACAAATGACAATTAAGTGTACTGAACAGTGCCCGGTTATGGATAAAAATGTGTTGTTGTTGTTGTTGTTGTATTGGAGTTTACCGTCGCTGCGATAGTATTTCAATCATATAGCGACGTCCAGCTAATTACAGGTGGAGGAAGACCCCGAGTACACAGAGGTACCCGGGTAGAACCACCGACCTACCGCAAGCCAGCTGGAAGGCTTCCTCACATGAAAAATCCGAAGTCCCTACTGGGATTCGAACCCACAACGGTGAGGGGCTGAGAGATTTGTAGTCCACGACTGTAACCGCTTGGCCACGGCGGCCCGGATAAAAATGTGTATGTTTTGGCGACTGTGTATATATTTAACAACATCTGTGTGTTTTAATTGATTTCACGGTAAAGTTTATTAAAAAGAATCGGGAAATAGTTATTCAAACCCGCAGTGTGTTAAAAATTAATAGTACTGACATGACGGATCGTTAAAAAAAAATCTATATCCCAGGTAACTGTAAAAATCACGGAACATATACTCAGATATTCACGTAAATGGTTCAAATGCGGCATACCTCAATCCGAAATAAACCGTTTTAAAATGGTGCTGTTTTTTCTCCACATTTTTCATAATTTTTTGGTTTGGTATAAGAAACACTTGTCAGCAAAAAAATAAGCCATTCACTTACGACTTTTCGGTATCGTCCCCCTTGACTACTCTTCTTTCGTTTTTTCCCTTAAAATGCCTTTACCTTCTGGTCGAAGTTTACACACCGGCAAAACACAAATGTATTGTTGGTTTTGATTATCGACAGGGAAGTAGCGTAAAAGTACGTATCTCTCTTGAAAAGGTCATTTTATTGTGTCAGTGTTCCATTGTTGTATTTTGTTTGTTAACATTACCTGTATGCCAACATCACTGACATTGTGACAGTCACACTCCTCTGACACGCACTCTAAAAACAAAATCAACATTATCATTTGCATTAAAGATCACAAAAAAGCATGGATAACATGACTGATGACTGAAAATTACCAATCATCCCAATTGTATCAAACGATCCAAATTTTAACTACATGTATTAATAACTTACATGCGAAGATCCAGTTCCAGCAATTTTGATTTTTTGCTGAATTCCACTGCATTCTGTTAAATGCACAGGGAATTCCCTGTGGTTAAATGTGTATGCATGCTCATTTAAAATATATGATTAATTAGTTTTAAACATTAGATAAATAATTGTTCTAGCTACAACGAGTTACCTAATTTGAGTGTTTAAAAAGAATAAAGTTGATCAATATGACAGTTATTTCTCAGATGATGTTATTTTTAACGATTTAGTGTAAATATAGACAATTATATTTACAGAAAGAAAAAAAATAAAATCACGTAATCCTTTTTTGCTTAAAAAAAATAACCACAGCAGGTTGAAAATTACGCATGCATAGAAAAAATGAGAAAGAAATGTTGTACTGAATGTATAATTTAGTGACAGTAAAAATAATAATTTATGCAAAAAAAATGTAGGCCTTTATTTTAAACGTATGAGATCAGGTGTTATTTTCGTAGCCGCAAACTTATTACCAAAAAATAGCTTACTTTCGTTATCTATACCGGCTTATTTTGGCACTGATTTTATTCATACTCGTCGGAGAACCGGTAAAAAACTGTGTCAACAACTATAAGAATTAATTCATGAATGAAATTGTATCGGCAATGGGTTTAAACGATACTTGCTCTGTAAAAGACCTTTGCTTCCCGAAACGTTTGGCGACAAAATCTTCATAACAAGGGAGTTAACAATATATTACGAATCTGTAACTGTACTCGAAACTCACTTTTTCTTGACTCGAAACTCACTTATTTTAACTCGAAACTTACCTATTCCGATTCGAAACTCACTTTCTCCGGCGACTCGAAACTCACCTTTCTTGATCCGAAACTAACTTTTCCAACTCGAAACTCACCTTTTCTAATTCGAAACTCACTAAAAATTTATCTCTTAATTCTGAAAGGTCTAGGAAATTTCCATTAAGTAAAGTGTCATCGGTAAAGTAAACATTTTCAGGAAGCGGACTACGATTTTAACCGTATTTCAGTCTTATAGAGACAGTGAAACGGACTATATAATATACTGCAGATATCAATGACGTTGGTCTTAAACAATTTCAATGTACTTATCAGAGATGTGTTTAGATTATTTAAAATACAGCTATATTTTTATCAAAGAAACTTTAATTCAATCATAACATTGTATCAGAATTTCATGAATATATGAAACATAAATTTAAATTAAACGTCATCTCAACATACACCTGCTTATCTTTTTGCCGACGTATAGTCATTTTCTATAACGAAAATCGTTGAAATATTCGTTTCGGCTTATCTAACGTCAGCATTCTTAAATAGGTCGAAAGTGAGGTAAGACAGCTACGTTGAAAAATAATACTTAAACAAACACATACACTTGTTAATTTATAAAAAAGATTTATATTTACTCTCAGATATTTGCATAAATTCTTATTTTCAGCTTCCGCTGTGGACGAAGACTTAAAATTGCGTGAAGAAGGACATGGAATAAATATTTGCTACGTGAAAACATTTGAAAGACTGAAAATATTGAAGACAGAAATTATATATATGGACACAGCCACAACATACCGTAAACACGGCTAAGAAACAAAACATATCTAGACATGTGGTCGGTTTATGCAGGTTTCGTGCTTTTAGTCCTGTATTCACAATCTTGGACAGCTTTCGGACAGACATTGGATGAGGCCAAGACGCTAATGTCCGATCTCTTATCAAATTATGACAAGAGACATAGGCCAGTGTTGAACCAGTCTCTTCCTATCACTGTCAACGTTTCCATGGACTTGATTTCAGTAAGTGACTTCGATGAAGTTGAAGAGAAATTCTCTGTGGTTGCTGGTCTGTATATCACGTGGGTGGATGAAAGTCTTGTCTGGAACCCGGCATCCTATGGAGGGATTATATCGCAATTATATCGTGTGAAGGATATCTGGTACCCGATCCTGGTCCTTGCTAATCCTTTCGAAGGCATAGAGGATATCGTGGAAACTTGGATGCAGATACGTGTATACGCGAGTGGATTTTCGTTCTTTATCCCAGGTGCCGTTTTCGAGGCCACGTGCAGTGTTGACGTCACATATTATCCTTTCGATACACAGGTATGATATACGCTCGATGATTGATTTCGTGGAAGGTTTAAACCTCGAATATTAATCCCCACGAAAACCGTTCATTTATAATATTATGTCTCCCTTTTTCAGAACACGAATCCACGAATAAAGGTACCCACGATATTCATCAGCAAAACTTTATGTCAACGAATATTAATAATTTTACAGTACCCTATAAACACAAAATAAGATTATAGACATACATATCATCATAAGTGGGACGCCAGATGTAACCGGGTGAGAAATATATGCTGCCAGACCGGGATCGAACCCGAGACCCCTTGCTTATAGGGGGTTCACATCGAGGACCGCGAAAAATTTCTGTTTCTCTGTCAGCCCTAGATGTGTTAATGGAACTAAGTTTACTTTTGTGTTTGTTCCAGGTATGTAATCTTATTTTCGTGCCCTGGGCTGTTGGAACCGACGAGATGGTTCTAAACTCTGCCAGAAGCGACATCCTTCAGACATATTTTTCAGAAAATGGAGAATGGGACGTGGTGAAAATGTCAGCATCAGACGGACTTGCAGACGGAAACAACATGCTCGAATTTACATTTCATCTTAAACGCAAACCAATGTTTCTGGTCGTAAATGTCATCCTGCCAATAATCTTCATGGTTGCCATCAGCGTATTTGTATTCGTCCTTCCTCCGGAGTCTGGTGAACGCGTGTCGTACTCGATCACAGTCCTCTTGGCACTTGCAGTTTTCTTCACACTTATCAGCGAAAACCTTCCGAAAACGTCTACTCCTATGTCCCATTTGTCCTATTTTTTGATGATTTCTCTGATTCTCAGCACCCTAATGTGCATCATTGCTATACTCAACCTCTGCTTGTTTCATAAAAAGGACGACGTTCCAGTCCCAAAATGGTTAATCTTTTTTACTCGGACGGTCAAGGGAAAATCATGCAAAAAATGCAAAAGTTCGAAAAACGACGTACAACCGTTTGATTCAGACGCTATCCCCGTCAAAAAGAAAATGTCTGGACCCCTGAAGCAAGTTATGCAGGAGTTGTCCCATGATGAAGACGAGAAACCAGTCACGTGGCAAGACGTCAGCAGTGCCGTTGACTTTGTCTGTCTTGTGGTTTTCAGTCTAGCTATAGTTTGTACTTGTGCAGCTTACTTAATCATTATGACGACCAACAAGTCGTAGGAGATACGTCAGACAATAATATGTATTACCCCTGCGATATTGAAATGGGCGTGGGGATGATATAGAAATCACGATTGTTATGTCCCGTCCTACACCGACATTACATGAAGACATGGTGGGATGTAGGCGTATTAATCCCCTCTAATGTTGCAATGTAGTTCTAGTTTACCCTGCTTTGAAATCACCCATTACAAAATAGAACGGATGCAAATGGGGGGAAAAGCACATGGTACTGCTTTTAACACCTTTTGTTTTTTCTGTTACGGTCATATTTTCTTGGATATTTCAGCACAGTCTATAGGTCTTTATCACACTCATTTTATAAACAAGCAGGAGCCGGAAAGAGGTGAGAATTATCAACAGTCTAATAACCTCAAGTTGTGACTTCAAAGCATACAAGTAAATAGGTTTTCATATGCGTGTTAGCGAAGTGTTAAGAAAGTGACAACAGTGATTGTTGAATAAGCGTAACAAAACAGAGACAATGACAATGAATAGAACATGTCCATGCCCCTAATTCAGTATGTTAACTGCAAGAAGCATTTAAAAACGCAGGACAGATATTTTTCCTTGTAGTGTGATAATTATCATTTAACTTACAACGTTGGGGCATTTGAATACCCCAACCCGGAATCATATAGACCATTTCATTCCGAAATAAGACGTAAACCTACGTAAATCAACGCGCATTTCCCGAACACATAATCTATATGTTTGTGTATCATTTCACACTTTGTTCAGTGGGAAATAAGCATGCATTTGAATTTTTCCCCCAGTTACTGATTGGATTTTAAATTTAAATCAACGAATTATACCGGGTATTGCTGATCCTCTGGTGAAATGGTCTATTACATCTCTAAATCAGGAATCTACTGTCGTGTCTTAAAAGGAAAGGATAAAAAATGGACAATATAATGTATAATCAATGAACGTTTCAGGGGTACTCCACTAGGCATCGTGCTTATAATCTCATCTGTTAATCAATGCAATTTTTAAATGGTCAAATTATGTAAAATGAGGATTAGATGGTGAATATAATGCGAATAATTTTATCTTCTGGCTAAATAATAATAAAAAGGGGACTGGACATTTAAAAGTTCATTTTAGGAGTTCAGTTTTGATCTTTCATTTTTGACCGGACATTTTGGCGTTCATTTTAGGAGATCAGTTTTGATCTTTTTTTTTCTGATGTTTCATCTTAAAATATAAAGGAAATGTCCACGTTGAAATTATTTTTCATCAAGAAAAACATATAATTTTCATAGCTAAGGGGATATTTTTGCATACATTTGGTCACAATGGCATAATGGGAATTTTATGCTCGTTTTGTATTTCCTTTGCACATTTATGACATTTTTACCTGAAACATATACGAGAAGAAAGACATTGTAATTCACATATCGTGGTACACTATTCTGAAAGTCTCATTTTAATATGTTCTTATCTTATTTAGAAATGAAACGTTCACATTTTTAATTATTGTTTTAAGACAAATCTTGGTGATCAATTATACATTTCAGTCAGTTCCTTTTTATTATGTACCTGTATGTAACTTGTGTTCAAACATGTAGGTTTACAAAACATACTTATTGTAAGACTGATATACAGTACTTAATAATTATGCGTAAAATCATGTTCTGTTCTATTCTCTCTTATACACAATGGAACAAGAAAGTCAGTAGAACTGACAGATGCTCCCCGAAGAACGTCATTGTTACAAATAAGGCCTTGGTCAATGGGTGGGAGGATATGTTAAGGACCGGAATGGGATCAGCACATGCTTATCATGTATAGAATCCAGGTAATGCGCATCTCCTCTTGGTAATAAAGCTTCACATAAAAGTTTGTTGAAATCAAGCCGTTAGTTCCTGAGAAATAGTCCGGACAAGGAAAGTGTGACGGACGAACGAACGAACGGACGGACAAAGCGGCGACTATATGCGTCACCTTCAGTGAGCATAAAAAAAGGTAAAAAAAGCTCTTAACTCTCTAAACAGTAAACCATATTATATATTCTTGTTCCTTTTGATGAGACAGAAGATAAAATGGTAAATACTTTGGTGTCCCCCAAGATCACACAGGGGTCAGGCCCCACCCCCAAAATTTTACTTAGGACCTTTTAGCTCAAAGCTGTTGAAATCCCCATTCCTAAATCATATCTATTCTCCTCATCAGATGAGATGTTTTACCAACTCTAATTTGGAGACTTAGTAACAGTTTACTATTTAATATGATAATACGTGTTACTCATCAGATCTTTCATTGATTTTTTTAAAGTTTTTATACTACTGAAAATTATTTCAATGTGTGCTCATATCAAAGAGGTTAACCAACACTCTTGACATATGACTGGATATTTGAAATAGTGTATAATGGCCTAAACAACAATTAGCTGACATGATTATGATTGATATTACTAGCATATTGAATTTTGTGGGGTTTTGTTTAAATTATATCTCCTGTTAAATTAGGCAAATGACATGAATATCAGTCAACAACATGGTAGTAGGGGCCATAACTCTCTTAAAAATTGAAGAACCAGGTCACGTCAACGATATGCGTATCTACTCTTGGTAATAAAGCTTCCCATAAAGTTTCATTGAATTCAAGCCATTAGTTCCTGAGAAATAGCCCGGACAAGAATCATGCAACATGAACTATAGGCCAAAAAGTCAAGGGGCCATAACTCTGTGAAAAATTGAGGAACCAGGTCATGCCGACGATATGCGTATCAACTCTTGGTGATAAAGCTTCCCATAAAGTTTTGTTGAATTCAAGCCATTAGTTCCTGAGAAATAGCCCGGACAAGAATCATGCAATATGTACTATAGGCCAAAAAGTCAGGGCCTAACTCTTGAAAAAGTTAGGAACCGGTCATGCTGACGATATACGCATCTCCTCTTGGTAATAAAGGTTCCCATAAAGTTTCGTTGAATTCAAGCCATTAGTTCCTGAGAAATAGCCCGGACAAGAATCATGCAATATTTACTATAGGCCGAAAAGTCAATGGGCCATAACTCTTTGAAAAATTTAGGAACCGGGTCATGCTGAGGATATGCGCATCTCCTCTTGGTAATAAAGCTTCCCATAAAGTTTCGTTGAATTCAAGCCGTTAGTTCCTGAGAAATAGTCCGGACAAGGAAAGTGAGACGGACGAACGGACGGACGGACGGAAGGACGGACGGACGGACGAAGCGGCGACTATATGCGTTACCTTCGGTGAGCATAATAAAAATCGATTCATTCTCTATATCTTAAAGATGATGATGTACATATTTGCCAATAAATCGTTGTCTTGCCTTACTATAATCCTTTATTTGAGACCATTGAACCAAACTGTGCTTATGTCTTCTTATAAACCTAGTCTAGGGCAACAGTGGTCCAGTCGTAGGACACGCATTGCGGGATCGAGAGGTCCCAAGTTCGAGGTCAACAGGGACACTGCTAATTTCATTGAGCAAAAAAAAAAAAAAAAAAAACCTCGCATTGTTTCACTTCACTGGTACCTAAAGGGCGGTATAATTCCGAGACGTAAGGGAGATCGATAGATGGATACTAGTAGCCCGATGACCAGAGGTACATTCTGTAAAGTCGGAGAACGTGCCGACGGATCGAGACTTAAACTATAAAATGTATTTACTTACTTACTAGTCTATGTTAATTCTAAAATTTATCATTTATAATGGTTCTGCAACTGTTTGTTTCTACATGTTTTGTTGGTACAATTATTTTGCACAGAAAACAATATCCATTAAGTGCTTACATAGATTATTTCTTGCTCTCAGATACAGTAAATATTAACATTTGATTAGGAAACCTTCTCGCTATTAGCAAACATAAAATAACGAAACGGTTTTAACTCCATGCAGTTTTATTCACACATGTAATATTCAATTTCTATATGAAACTTAAATATTTACCTTATGCCATTAATGTATTGACAATTCCGATTATTTGGGTTATGAGTTTGTTATTTATTATATTCATTTTGAGAACTCCAAAGCACAGATCCAATCAATCAACTCATAATTGAATTACTATTCGAAAATTTGTTAAGTCATGGAACCAGTGGATATACCTGTATATGGCGTCCTTATTTAATATACTGCGACTGGGTGTTATATGCGAAAATACATTTTTTCGGGTAACATTGCAGTTGAAATATAAGTATTACAAGGCAGATAGCAATTTAAATTACCGCCTGATATGATATTCACAATTGGATTATATTTCTAGTGCATATAACGTAGGACGACTTTTCCGAATATGGCAGACTGCTAAATTTTGAAATATATTCATATTGATATGTTATCATACGACCTTTTATTCGAAATTGTTGTTTTACTAATATTTTTTTTTCAGTTAGAGGCAACTGGGTGAATTAAGAGTGTTTTGAATATTGGGTTCACATGAGTCCAGTAATATAGATCAATGAAAGTAAATAACGTATTTCTAAAGCAAATTTACAATTCATACCATATTCTATTTAGTGTTTTATGAATGATTAAGATTATCTCTGGCCATTAACCGTAAAAAAATAACTATAATTTACTTGTCAACCGGTACAAATTACCCAAAGTTCATCCGATTAAGTTATGCCACGCCCGTCCATTTTAAAGTTTCATTCCCTCGGTCTAGGAATGAAAAATGATAATTTGTGAATGCGTCGAAGTATTGACTCAAATACGTGAGAGAGTTGTTCAGTAATAGAAGTAAACACGGTATACTTGATCAGTGTGTCGATATTGTCAGAAAGTGACTTACTGTCCACATTGGAATCGCAGGTATATTTGAATCCTTTGAATAGGTAATATGTTAATGATAAATAATATTTAACGCTTGCATTGTATCTATATTTTTAATATTTACTTTAATTTAATGCATGTGTGATTTAAATATATACGTTATTTTTACAGATCTACATTCTTTTTACAGATCTATTCTCACGTTTATTCTGAATCTTACATCATGCGTATTCACTTATTAAAATTTAAAACTCTTGCCATTGCACTTTTTTCTATTATTTGAGAGATACAAGTAGAAGTGACATCTACTCATAATTATTTTGATGACATATTCAAAAAATTATCTTCAGTTTCTACAACTGAATAATGTAGTTCAACTACTTGATCGGGTCGCTTTGGTGTTGGTGTTAATTTATTTAAATGGCTTATGCTTTATTTAACAAAAGCGTAAAAAGAATTTCTGCAATCACGAAATACACCTAAAACGAGGCGCTCAGATTATATTTAGTATACTTATTATTCAAGTATTTTTCCTACAGATCTGTTTTTTGTTTGTTGTTTTTTTACTTGTTGTAGTTCGTGTGTTCCTATTTTATTATTTTTCTATGAGGGTTTGGTGGTAGGGTTTTTATTTGTTTTGCCTTGTACATATTCAAAACAAATTTAAATGACACGATCTTACTGCCAGATTTTATATTGATTATTCGATTATATTTACTATAGGTTTCGTCATTTTTAGTTTTATTTATTTATTTGTGTGGTTATTATTTTTGTGTTGTTTTTGGTTTGCCTTGTACATGCTGCAGATTGAAGCGAAGCGAAGTATATGTATTGATTTAAGCATGAAACAGTCACTCAGTCACATTAGGAAACAATACATCTGCATGCACCAAAACATTGCACAATAAGAACTGACATTCAAACAACTGAACTGTCAATGTTTTAGTTAAAGGTGGTGAGTGTATTTATAGATTTTTATAGCGAAAAGATTAAAGATAGGAGAAATAGGAAAAATAAGAAACACACACACACACTTACATGGGACGTACAGTACTATCAAATTGCTATAAAATGAATGTTAAGTATACAAACCTCTTTTGTCTTTCTTCATTACTTCAATAATATAATGTACAGTATATTTCAGCAAATGTGCTGATACAGAAATGACTATCAGTATGTAAATTTACTTTCGATACTATTTTCTTCCAGCAAACGATTATAGGGCGTTAACCATAGCTAACCACTACAGCAAACATGCAGTTTTTCATATGATTTTATCATTTGGCTTAAATTTCACCAACCATATACATATATACATATAACGTTAAGTATACCTTGGTATATCTTTTCTTAAGAAAAATATTATCAGCAAATGCGGTTAAATTTCACGGCATCTCAGTCATATATTTGTATTTGAATATGTACTCCAGTCAAATAGGATTAGGAGAATGCGTTTCTAACTAATTCATAAATGTTATTACTTAGCGCTAGGTATTGTTAGTGGAATATACGCAAACGAATTTGCTTATTTTTATCTTTTTTCTGGGTGTCCGTATTTATTTGTATCAGTGATACAGATCCAAGACTTAAGGCCTTTGTTTTTGTTCCGTTGTTTGTGTGGTTGATTCGCATTTATATCTGCATGACTAAATGATTGATTCGTGTTTTTATTATTTCTAGACATTTAAAAGAGACTAAGTCAGAAAAGCAGTTTAGTTGTTTAAATTTGTTAGTTGTGTTATCACAAAACCACTGAGGGGAAGTGCACGTTTTTATTTTCTTGTTCAACACATTTCGTAATTAAGCGATATTATTTCGTAAGCAGTATTACTAACCTTAACAAAATTCTATATCATTTCGTAATTACGAACTACGAATTTGAAAACATTTCGAAAATACAAATTAAAATTTCGCTACGAGTATTACGAAAGAAAAATGTGTTATTTCGAAATAAAAGTAAATATGTCTTATAGTGCAATAAATCAAAGCGTACAATGGACAATTCAGGGAAGAGCTGTTGAAAACAAAAACATATCATCATATGCAAATCAACGTCAAAAGTTTGATTTTTATCTAGGGTTACTTTCCTCTCGTAAAATCTTATTCTAACACGACTTGCATCTTTATCTCTATACAGAAAGAAGGAGAAAAATTGTGTGTAAATTCGCAACAACGCACTGGAATCAGCGCGCGCGATGCGTAATAATATCTATTCCCTTACAATTACCTCCCCCGTATACTGCAGTTATGAATGAACGTAAACATCGTAGTAAAACTGACCTACTTTAAACAATATCGTTCGTCTGCATCGTAAAATGGCTGAATTACCTCACGGTGCTCATTGTGAGTTACGGGGTAGTAATGACACATGGAGAGTTGTTGATAGACAACATGACGGTATAGTTGTTAAGTATGTCATTCAATCGCTACATTCCGGAGAAATAAAAAGGGTTTTCAAACACGAATTGTTTGAAAAAAATACATCAACCTACAAAGAAATCAATGACTTTTTTCAACAGCTATTAGGTTTTGACGAAGAGCTGCTCTTTGATGAAAGATTTGAGCCAACATTTACCAATTGTGACACATGTGAGCCTCCAAAAAAGAGGTTCAAAACTGTATCTGACAAAGACATTGTCACAATTAAAGAACAAAATATGGAGCAAACAACCAACAGGCAAACCAAATGGGCAGTAAAATTGCTAAAAGGTTTGTATGAGTTCAAATAAAAAAATGAAAAGTTAATAGAATATATAAAAATTAATTAAACAGGTGAAAAAATTCACACCATTGAATTCATTGACATTTAAGATTGAAAAAAAAAATGATAAAATATGATAAGTCATTCATTTCTTTTTTTAATAATCTATTTATAAATTGAAAAATAACAATTGATTTTTGACAGGCATTTTAATCTAAATAAAAAAAAAATAAAAAAAATTGAATGTGACTTTCAACAGGTATTGTTCTTTTTTCAATTTTTCTATCTCTCTAGTAACAGTAAGAAAGAGAAGGCACCACCTCCCTATCCAGATTTTTTTCTAATAAAAAATATTTCAAAGGAGGTAGCACATTACTTACACAATGTCATTTTCAAAAACACATCTAAGACATAGAGAGAGAGAGAGAGAGAGAGAGAGAGAAGAAATATTAAAACTCATAAGAGATAGAAATACTAGTCCTTAGTAAAGCAGCATTAAAGATATACTGTGATTATCCAATATTAAAGAAAACTTAATGAAAAAAACAAACAACAACATTAAAACATTTTTTTAAAATTTAATAAGTAACAAAAAGCAATGAGGAATTTGCTAATAAGAATATATGAAGGATACTCTATGGAAAAATGCCCACATACCCAATTATCTTCTGTAAAATTTCCAAATAACTGGCACAACCAGTAAAACATGTACATACATACATACAGACAGACAGACAGAGACAGATAGACAGACTAAAATACTTGAGATTAAGAGAATAAAATACTTTAAACATCAAAACTTATCTGTAGACCTGGCAAATGTCCTAAAGTGAGATTTGCTGAAGGTTTAAGTCTTGAGATAGAATTAAAAAAAAATTCTCAGTATTTTTTTAAATTTACCTGCACTACTGTAAAGAACTGGACACATTGCATGCCTATTTCCTGATTAAACATGGCACATTAAAATGTGTCCTTTTATTTTATCAGAATTAAATAATAAAACAAATCAAATGAGTTAGACTGCATGAGGTATATGAAAGATACAAAAAAATACAAAAAAAAAAAGAATTATTAAGATTTTAAATTCAATACTGATATTTTTTTTCCAAAAGGAACATTCATTTTATAAATGATTAAAATGTTTTAAGGTTTAAAATTTCTATGTATCTTTTTCAATAAAAAGAATGTATTTACTATTAAATAAGGACTTCAAGTTAATATAATATTATGTCTTTCTTCTGAACAGAGTGGCTGTTAGAAAGTGGTCTGGACACAGACTTTCAGCACCTTGAACCTCCCATCCTAGACAATGTTCTGCAGCAGTTCTACTCTGCTGTCCAAACAAAGGACGGAAGTGATTACTCAAAATCTGCACTTGTTGGTCTCAGAGCAGGCCTTAATCGTTTCCTCACAAGCCCTCCTTTCTCAAGACAAATAAATCTAATGAAAGACAGAGAATTTATGTGTTCAAATCAAGTGTTGACAGGATTGATCAAAGGTCTTAAGCGACAAGGAAAGGATGTAAGTAAACACAAGGAACCAATCACAGATGAAGATATAAAAAAACTTTACACTAGCGGCGTTTTTTCTGATGATACCCCAGAAACTCTTCAAAATAAAGTCATGTATGAGGTAATTTGTCAGTTCGGTAGGCGGGGCAGAGAGGGTCTTGCAGAATTAAAAAAGGATTCTTTTGTTTTTGCTAAAGATTCTAAAGGTTGTCGGTATATAAAAATGGCTTTCAATGAAGCAGACAAAACCCACCATGGTTTAGACACAAGAGAAAAAAGCAAAGAGGCATACATGTATGAGTCAAATGGCCCTTTCTGCTCGTATAGATCTTTTGAAAAATATTTGTCAAAGCTTAACCCAGATTGTCCTCGTTTTTTTCAAAGGCCTCTTGTGAAAGTCAATGCCTCTTCATCTGTCTGGTACGCAAACAGTCCTGTTGGGGTAAACAGATTGTTTACATTCATGTCAAGGATGTCTGAACAGGCCAATTTAAGCCAGAGATACACTAATCATTGTATCAGGGCTATGGTAACATCACGTCTCCACCAAGCTGGGTTTTCCAGTACTGCAATCATGGGAGTAACTGGGCACAGAAATGTCCAAAGTCTGAGTTCTTATATCAAGCCATCAGAAGAGGAAAGAAGGCGACTTAGTGAAAGATTAACCTTCAACATACCAGATCAAGCTGGAGATTCTACACGACCAATAATATCTGCGTCAAATTCTCCTGAAGCACATTCCGGTCACCGTGACATTTCGCGTGACATTACACATGTGTCTCCAGCAAGCCCGACTTTCAATCCAGTTGACATCACAATGAACACATCCAATTCAAGAGATGCAAGAGCATTCACAATGTTTGCTGGCAATATCACAGGTGGCACTATCAGTGTAAACATATACAACAAGTGAAATAAACACATGTGTTGAACCGTTCCTCATTTGAATTTGTGTTAACACTGTTGCTTTAATATTGACGTCATCAAAGTGTGTGTAATACACATTTATAGTTTATCTAGCTGTTACATTTTGAACATCGATTTGTTCATTGGTTAAAAATTAATTTGAAGAGACCAAAAAATATCGTTACAAATAAAATATTTAATTTAAAAAAGTGTGCCATTTTTGTTACTTTTTTATTTTTTCTCAGCTACATTATACGGGGGAGGTAAAACGATCGGCAAACTAGAGGTAAGTTCTTCGGTTTAATTGCTACGCTTAATAAATGAATCCGAAAAATATTATGGAAAAATGTGTTAGAATCGAAATAATCTGTCTCTACCGGTGCGTTGTTGTTTATTTACACACAGGTTTGTCGTTCAGGTTCGAATAATTATATCACTCGGGCTTCGCCCTCGTGATATAATAATTCGCCCCTGAACTCCAAACCTGTGTGTAAATAAACAACAACGCACCGGTAGAGACAGATTATTTCTTAAACAAAATATGGAAAATACAACTTTATT
The DNA here is from genome assembly GCA_021229015.1 of Solen grandis. NCBI lineage: Eukaryota > Metazoa > Mollusca > Bivalvia > Adapedonta > Solenidae > Solen > Solen grandis. The sequence continues at coordinate 63,307,885 of CM037788.1, read as the reverse complement.
TTACATTATTTCGACCATATTTTTTTTAAAATATAATACGGAGGTTCGCATATTCCGTATGTTTCGTTAATGAAGAAACGTCTTATTAAGTAAGGGCTGTTATATAAGACTATACAGCGTGCAAAAGTATTATAGATTAAAAACAAATACCATATTTAACTATATTAAATCTATAATGGCTTTTTTTGTTATTATCATTATCATGTATGTATACTATAGTCAACGCCAGTATGTTTCATTGCACAAGTAAGGTATATACAACGAAATGATTCTTTTTCATCTAACTTTTTCTGACAGTAATGTAATAAACACCTTTAATTTTTTTTTAAAAGTGAAATTATCTCATGAAAAAATATTACATTTCGAAGTATCGATAACGAACTATTTTACGGAGGAATTTGAATAGGTTTTGATAAAGACCTACTTCGGTATTGTTACTCCATTATGCGAGTAAACACTTATGAGCTCCCTAGTAAATTGATATCTGATCGAAGCGATAACAGAAAAATCGGTATAGAAAATATATTTCAAAGGTAGGAGAGGTTCTGTATGGTTGGTCGTGTTCCACCGACAGTAATTCAGACATCTGGAGACTTCGTCTATATGAGACAGATACCCCCACTTTTTTTTAAAAAAATATAGTGCAAAACAAATGGCTCTTGTTAATAACTGGTATGTCTCGGATAGGAAAAAAACCCATGATCTCGCGGTTATGTGGCAGACGCTCTCACCATGCGACAACTGGGACTGATCTAAAATATAGTTCATGTTTACCACAATCTTATACCAGAAAAAATAACGCAGCGAAATGTAAAGCGTTTATCTGGAATATCCAATAACTTGATTGCAGTTAACCCATGATCAGAAATGTAAAGAGTCAATAATTGCCTATGCAATTAAGCCGTTACGTCTCGCTTATTTTGTATTGATAAAGAGATTAAGGAGGGTCGTGTAATTTAAAATGAATCATTCATGCTCGTGCTTTGGGAATGGTAAGGCAGCAGGGTCTGTTCTATATTTCAGTATTTCTGGTAATTTTTTTTTTTTTTTTTGGAGATTTTAAACTAAATGTATGTGAAACATTTTGAACCTTTATTTACCAGTCTAACTGACTTTGTGTCATTGTTGTCTTTAAAATATCTTCGTTTGATTGAGTCGTTAAAATATTTGTGTTGATGTATGGATAGCTCCCTGTGCTGACCTTAAATAGACTTTGCCTACAAATATATCCATGTTGAATACTGTTATTTCCTTACCTATTGTGAAAGTATAACTAATCATTTGCTAATCATGCAGATTTAAATAGTTATGAATCTATCCAATGATTGGAGTTTGTCGCGATGAGGAAGATCCTAAGGGTACAGTTTGCAAAAGCATTTCAATCCTGGGTTAGATAAACAAAAAATCATATTTTTTTAGAACCTGTGGTTACACAAAATGTATAGAATAAAAAACACCAAAAAACCAAAAAAAAAACCACCAGAATTTGAACATTCATGCATTAGGGTGCCCCTACCTTAAATGGTTACATGGTGTACGAATTATTGCCTGAGAAGCATTCAATTCTGGAGGATTTTTTTTTTTAGTAGTAGTGAGTTTCGAATAAGAAAAGTGAGTTTCGAGTCTGAAAAATTGGGTTTCGAGTTAAAAAAAGGTTAATTGCGAGTCAAGAAAAAGTGAGTTTCGAATTTAAAAAAAGTCAGAACAAATGACAATTAAGTGTACTGAACAGTGCCCGGTTATGGATAAAAATGTGTTGTTGTTGTTGTTGTTGTTGTATTGGAGTTTACCGTCGCTGCGATAGTATTTCAATCATATAGCGACGTCCAGCTAATTACAGGTGGAGGAAGACCCCGAGTACACAGAGGTACCCGGGTAGAACCACCGACCTACCGCAAGCCAGCTGGAAGGCTTCCTCACATGAAAAATCCGAAGTCCCTACTGGGATTCGAACCCACAACGGTGAGGGGCTGAGAGATTTGTAGTCCACGACTGTAACCGCTTGGCCACGGCGGCCCGGATAAAAATGTGTATGTTTTTGTGTTTTAATTGATTTCACGGTAAAGTTTATTAAAAAGACTCGGGAAATAGTTATTCAAACCCGCAGTGTGTTAAAAATTAATAGTACTGACATGACGGATCGTTAAAAAAAATCTATATCCCAGGTAACTGTAAAAATCACGGAACATATACTCAGATATTCACGTAAATGGTTCAAATGCGGCATACCTCAATCCGAAATAAACCGTTTTAAAATGGTGCTGTTTTTTCTCCACATTTTTCATAATTTTTTGGTTTGGTATAAGAAACACTTGTCAGCAAAAAAATAAGCCATTCACTTACGACTTTTCGGTATCGTCCCCCTTGACTACTCTTCTTTCGTTTTTTCCCTTAAAATGCCTTTACCTTCTGGTCGAAGTTTACACACCGGCAAAACACAAATGTATTGTTGGTTTTGATTATCGACAGGGAAGTAGCGTAAAAGTACGTATCTCTCTTGAAAAGGTCATTTTATTGTGTCAGTGTTCCATTGTTGTATTTTGTTTGTTAACATTACCTGTATGCCAACATCACTGACATTGTGACAGTCACACTCCTCTGACACGCACTCTAAAAACAAAATCAACATTATCATTTGCATTAAAGATCACAAAAAAGCATGGATAACACGACTGATGACTGATGACTGAAAATTACCAATCATCCCAATTGTATCAAACGATCCAAATTTTAACTACATGTATTAATAACTTACATGCGAAGAGCCAGTTCCAGCAATTTTGATTTTTTGCTGAATTCCACTGCATTCTGTTAAATGCACAGGGAATTCCCTGTGGTTAAATGTGTATGCATGCTCATTTAAAATATATGATTAATTAGTTTTAAACATTAGATAAATAATTGTGCTAGCTACAACGAGTTACCTAATTTGAGTGTTAAAAAAGAATAAAGTTGATCAATATGACAGTTATTTCTCAGATGATGTTATTTTTAACTGTATATTTTTACAGTCACTCAACAATAAGAATGATTTAGTGTAAATATAGACAATTATATTTACAGAAAGAAAAAAAATAAAATCACGTAATCCTTTTTTGCTTAAAAAAAATAACCACAGCAGGTTGAAAATTACGCATGCATAGAAAAAATGAGAAAGAAATGTTGTACTGAATGTATAATTTAGTGACAGTAAAAATAATAATTTATGCAAAAAAAATGTAGGCCTTTATTTTAAACGTATGAGATCAGGTGTTATTTTCGTAGCCGCAAACTTATTACCAAAAAATAGCTTACTTTCGTTATCTATACCGGCTTATTTTGGCACTGATTTTATTCATACTCGTCGGAGAGCCGGTAAAAAACTGTGTCAACAACTATAAGAATTAATTCATGAATGAAATTGTATCGGCAATGGGTTTAAACGATACTTGCTCTGTAAAAGACCTTTGCTTCCCGAAACGTTTGGCGACAAAATCTTCATAACAAGGGAGTTAACAATATATTACGAATCTGTAACTGTACTCGAAACTCACTTTTTCTTGACTCGAAACTCACTTATTTTAACTCGAAACTTACCTATTACGATTCGAAACTCACTTTCTCCGGCGACTCGAAACTCACCTTTCTTGATCCGAAACTCACTTTTCCAACTCGAAACTCACCTTTTCTAATTCGAAACTCACTAAAAAATTTATCTCTTAATTCTGAAAGGTCTAGGAAATTTCCATTAAGTAAAGTGTCATCGGTAAAGTAAACATTTTCAGGAAGCGGACTACGATTTTAACCGTATTTCAGTCTTATAGAGACAGTGAAACGGACTATATAATATACTGCAGATATCAATGACGTTGGTCTTAAACAAATTTCAATGTACTTATCAGAGATGTGTTTAGATTATTTAAAAGCTTATTTTATCAAAGAAACTTTAATTCAATCAGAACATTGTATCAGAATTTCATGAATATATGAAACATACATTTAAATTAAACGTCATCTCAACATACACCTGCTTAGCTTTTTGCCGA
>CM037788.1:63273202-63303760 GCA_021229015.1 Solen grandis | reverse complement strand
TGATCAGCTGATTTAACGGAATAGTGTTTAGTGACAAGTTTGGTGCCGATTAAATGAATTAAATGGAGACAAATATTTGAAAAATGGAATGATTCATTGGACAAAATATAATTTCAAGCACTAGGAGAGAATTAAACACTTAAGAAGCCGTCACTCGCTACGCTCGTTCTGGCTTCTTACTGTTAAATTATCTCTTAATAAACACTAACTATAACGTACTACAGTCGTCTCCATCGTATGTACAAGCATTATTGAAATTTAACTCACGAAGCTACACGCGTTGACGAATCTATTGCATGGTAGCATTTACGGTTTTATTCCCGCGGCTGTACACGAAATTAAAAAAAAGAATTTTGATATGCAAAATCAATAGATTTAAGTGTAATTCCTTATATTTTGAAAACCTATAAAACTAGACCCAAATATGCTACAATTGAATTGTAGGGATTTTCAGGACATATATATTGGTACCTAGAATACTAAAATTGGAATCTCTCAGCCCCTCACCGCTGTGGGTACGAATCCCTTTAGGGACTTCGGATTTTTCATGTGATGAAGCCTTCCAGCTGGCTTGCGGTTGGTCGGTGGTTCTATCCGGGTAAGTAGTAATAGCAGCGGTTTGGCGTCAAGACTGCACATGAGCAGGAGTGACGTCATCAGATTATTTGCGCATGTGCGGCGGCCATATTTATTTTCTAGCATGACATCTAATTTTAGAATGACATCATGATCTATATTTAGAAATGACTATGCATATGATGACGTATATATATTTAGAAATGACATCAATGTACAGAGCTGACTTGTACATTCGACCTAGGGTTGAGGGCATTGAGGGTCATGTCCTTAGCCTTAGACGGGGACTATTCAAAGTCTTAAAAATAATGATACAAATATGATCAAAAATACAAAAAACTACAAAAAATATAATTTAATCTTTATAAAAAAAATTTTGGAAAAATAGAAAAAAATTAACGGCATTACACGATGTGAAAAGTTTCCACGTTTGTTATGAAATAAATTCAACACTCTGTTTGGAAAATCTGTTTTTATGGTCATAGTTTTTTCCAAAAAAACTTTTTTTGAAATGTATTTAGCACTAACAACTAAAAAATTTAAACCAGAATTAACCAGTTGTTTCTAAAATTAAACTATGACTTTGATCAACAACCAATCAGAATAGAAATGTTAGAATGCATCAACCACACAACGTCTCTGGTTATTATTCTTGGAAATGTTTTTCCCAGTAACGGGTTTACATTTGAACCGACCAAATCCCCATGTTTCATTTTATGTCGATTAAACAAGTCTAGAATGTTGTCTAAAAATAACCATGATTAGTCAACAACCAATCAGAAAAGAAATTCAGAATCGCAACCAAAAAACTGTTTCATTTCATGATAGGCTGACATTGACAACAACCAGCAATCTTTTTACCCCTGAACCTATGAGGGTTAACACACCACACAAGAACCTATTCAAACAAAATATAGAATGTGTTATGGTTCGGGAAAAAATGAAATGGAAGTTGAATAAGGAAACTTTTTTAATTATAAATCACCTCCCTTTTTTCCTCAGTATCCAAATTTTAATATACACAACAAAATTTCTAAAAAGTTAAATTTATATCCATTTTTTTTTTTTGAAATTCAAGGATCCCTTGCACAAAAAAGTATTCACAGAAAAGAACGAATTGTCAAATTTTTGCGCCAAATTCTTTTGTATAAAAATGTTTAAAGATGTGTTGGAAGATCAATAATCAATTATTATGGATATGAGTGAGCCACTTGATTTTAACTTAAAACACATGTTTATATTTAATCGATATAATCCTGGAGTGGACGTGCGAAACAGCTAATTAAAAAGTCATTAACTCTTTCAGTTTATTAATTCTAATATCATTCGAATATAAGTATAAACATTGATTAAATGAATGAATTTTGTTATTTTGATTTCAAAAATTTTTGGTTATTGATATTGTTTGAGTGACAAATCAAGTCTAAACACATGATTGATCCGATATGGATGAATTATCGATTATATATATACAAAAAAAATCATTTTCTTTTTTCTGCTCTAACATTTAATCATTTGAATATACGAAAATTGTTATTTTGATTTTTTAAGAACTATTTTTTTATATTGTTTTATAGTGCAAATCAAGTCTAAATATATGATTGATCCGATATTGATTTATTTATCGATTTTTATATTATCATATAAAAATCAGTATTTCTTTTTTTTTCACTATTATTTAGTCATTTGAGCATACAAATAGCAACTAGATTCAAAATAAATTGGACCCGAAGTCCGTGATGAATAAAAACCGGAAATGACGTCATCAAATGTAAAAAAATGACTCTATCTTCCTTAGTTGTTGTCCGATTTGAATATTTTTTATGGCTATTTTAAAAGTGAGATCTTTACTTTGAACACTTTTAACCGAAAGTCCATGATAAATAAAAACCGGAAATGACGTCATCAAATGTAAGAATGACCCTTTATAATATAGTGAATTCTATACAATGAATTCGCTTGACCGGAAGTCCATAATCCTTTAAAAAACGGAAATGACAACATTCTATGTAAAACTGACCCTTTTTTCATTAGTTTGAACTTCGAGGGTACAAAAAAACATACGAAAATCGTGTCAGTCATACAAGTTTTGACACTCAGGCTAACAACATGTGGAATTTAACAATGTGGAGATTCAGCATGACTTGAAAATATGGAATTTGTACAAAATGTGGAATAATATGTTATATTCAATGTTCGTTTGCTGGTCGATTCTCCTATAAGATGGACAATTTCATGAACTACGACGAGGAATTTTCAAAGCGGATCTAGAGATGTGTAAACACTGATTAATATAAGAACATGCAGGATCAAAGTCTAAAAAACTTAAAAGGGGAAGTGCCTCCTTTTTTCAGTTCATAAATATGTTTTCTATAAAGTGAACAAGTATCACAAGAAGGGACAATATGTTTAGACATTGTGCATTTAAACATGGAAATGAAAAGACAGTAAATGAAAGCCTCCTCCTCGGAATTGAACTCCTCCTCCTCCTCCAGAATTGACTCATCATCCTCCTCCTCAAGGAGGAGGAATTCATCCTCTTCCTCCTCCTCTAGGAGGAGGTTCGATATTTCAGGGAGTACAGACACAAAAGAAAGTTCCTCCTTCAACATTAAACTAATGGACAGGAATTTGTTTTTCAACATCCCTTTACGTGTATGGTCAGCGGACCGACCTCTTGTGGTAAAACTTACTTCGTATCACAGCTACTACAGAGGGCTAATGAAAACTTCGTCCCGCTCCACAACGTATTATCTGGTTATACAAGAGATGGCAATCGTTATATGACGAAAAAAAAGAAACGTTTTTCCGGAAGTAGAATTCAAAAAAGTAGTACCTTTTAATCTGAAAAAAGACGAGTTTTTGGACCCTAGAGTCAGAAATGTGATCATATTAGATGACATGGCTACGGAAGCGGTGAAAAGACCAACGAGTGACCGATTTATTCACGGAAGGTAGCCCCATCGAAATCTGTCTGTCATCGCTATCAACCAAAACCTGTATTTCAGCAAAGATCCTACCCAGAGACGAAATTGCCATTATCTGGTATTATTTAACAACCTGTAGACAGACAACAGGTTATGACCCTTGCCCGACAAATGTACCCCAGTAACCCCAAGAAATGTTAAGACCTTTTGAAAAGGCCGTTAGTCATCCCTATGGCTATTTACTCGTAGATTTAAAGCCACTTACACCAGCTTTACTGCGCAAGCGCACAAATGTGATGGAATTTATAAGGGAAACAGATTGTAGAATGGAACCACCAAACGATATACAGAGACAGGATACTGTTCCAGTCGAAATTTGCAAAACATCATGATTTCTTGCGACGACTGCGGTTCTATGTTTTCAGACATTACAAAAACTTACAAAAACATGTCAGAGCCATGGTGTCCAGCGGTGTTGAAAAGAAAAGCTGAACATACTAGTAATGAAGATGAGCCTACGAGTAAGTAGGCCGTCGAGATTGGATCACCTGCGATGATGGTTCTGATAATGAAAGTTTACGGACGAACAAGACTTCATTGAAGACAATAAATGAATATTTTCGAATCCTTAGCCAAATAAGCTGGTGAGAAAACGGAAATAATTTGGGATGAAAAATACTACAAATATAGAAATGAAGGAAACTCAGAACAGAAAGCCCTTTCAAAAGCCTACGAGTTTGTCTTTTAAGACGATAAAAAAGAATTCATGCGAATGTATACAGATTTTTTAGAAGGAAGCGTCGTTCATTAGAAAATTCTTCGAGAAATTTGGAGTCAGACAAAACTACGTCCTTAACCATAAAGGACACTACGTTGTAGAAAAAATCAGACTGGTGGCACGTCTAAAGAACCGACCATTCAGTATGTTACCCCTGTGGTACAAGCGGTAGAAATGGCCAAGTAACTCAAGAGACAGACTCTCCACCAAGGGAAAGAAAGTCTTACTTCCATTGAAACGTCTGAATATGAGGTTCCCCTGTAAAATCAAACAAAAGATTTCGACCACTAGGAATTCCGGCCAATGCAACCTTCTATGTTTGAGACTAAGGACAATATAATTGTAGAACAGAAAATGTGTGCATGTTTAAACGATTTGTACTGCAAAATAAAAAAAAAAGTAACAGATTTAAATTGTATAATTGTAGAACGGAAAATGTGTGCATATGAAAACGAATTGTATTGCAAAATAAAATAAGTAACAGTTTAGAATTTGTATAATTGTAGAACAGAAAATGTGTGTAAATTAAAACGATTTGTATTGCAAAATAAAATGAGTAACAGATTAAAATGTGTTGTTGTTTTTTTTTTTTTGATAATAGGATCCTCAAAACAACCAACTCTTTGAAAAAAATGGGAAATCAATGAAATCGATAATTGACAATAATTCGATTGAAAATCAAATCAACAGATTTATTTTGAAGCTACTTACTATTTGTATGCTCAAATGACTCAATGTTAGTGAAAAAAGGGGAAACTATTGATTTTTGTATGATAAATATATAAAATCGATAAATAATCAATATCGGGCTAATCATATATTTAGACTTGATTTGCACTAAAACAATATAAAAAAATGAGTTCTAAAAAATCAAAATAATAAAATTCCTATACTAAAATGACTAAATGTTAGAGCAGAAAAAAGGCCATGCATTTAATGACTTTCACAGATGGATACCACTTCATGTTCATACCGATGATCCGGTTCACAGCACGGTTCCCATGAACACAGACTACATTCTCACACCTTGGACTAAAACATAGAGACCGGAAATACTATGACCATAAACGGCATTTTATTAATCAATAGAAATAAAAAATAGTAATTTTTAATATATATTAATTAAATACATATATATACATCTCGATCGATCTCTGTAATTTACTAATCTATGTCTATATATTTTTTATATATAAAATGAAACAATACTCTCTCCCTCTCTTAAATTTCGATCACTTATCATGTAATCAAATAATTAGCAGTATGAGGAGTTTAAACCATTTAATTAGAATTCCATTAAGGAATATACCTGTAATTTTATAAGTATTTAAAAAGAATTATAAACATATTCTTATATTTATATATTTATTAACTGCTATACATATATTCATAAAATGGTTCAGCAATTTTAGATAAAATAATAGTAATATATAAATATAACATTGCCCCGTCTTAGGTGGAATAAAAATGCTATCATTATTCCTAATCTTTTTGACTCATTATTACCAATTCATTGATTTCGTCTATTGACACTCAATGATAAAAATAAGATAAAAGAAGAAAAAAAAATGATATTCAAATACCACTACACTTGTGTTTAAAGTTTACATTACAATAGTAGCAAACGCGAGTCATAGCTGTACTGTACTTTTACTAATGAGATCAATTTTGACATCCCCAGGTGGAGTTAGTGTTTGAAACGAAATGGGGCCTACTGGTTTCAAATAAAATTACCAAAACACCCCATTATTGTGATCAACTGATTGCAAATAATTCAATACCTTCTATAATCACCAGCCGAAAATGGGTTTTGAATGTTTCTCATTGTATTGTGCTCAACTGACTGAAATTCACGAACCTTGTATAAAAGCCCTTGGGAGGAAATCCGATAAACAGCAGATGTTAAATTGTAGTCAGTACACTGCTCAACATAAAAAAGCGGGAAACGATCTCTCTCTCTCCTCTCTCTCTCTTGTCTACTTAATACTTAATATTTTTGCTTGTAAAACTAATATAGACTTACGTTTGTATTCACAAACTTAAAGGGGAAAAAGGCAAATAACATGCGTATTATCATTTTTTCTTTTACCAAATATATAAAGTTCACTGAAAACCCCGCATATAAATGTCATGAGACTTTTTTTCTACAACTATTTATTTTTACTCTACTCTGAGCGGTTTAAATTTAAACGGCTTGTAAATTTGATTTGTGAATGGGTCGGGGGCGAGAGATATCTCCAAGTGGATACAATAATCAGTGTTGTAAAGTGCCTATTGAATGGTAAGAGCGGGGGGCACGGGCGTCTCACAAATGGAGCAATTCATTGCGACAATTAGAGAAGTATTGATTATTTTAAAAACCCTTTGCCCATCCACTCCAGGATTATATCGATTAAACATAAACATGTGTTTTAAAATAAAAAACAGGTGGCTCATCATATCCATAATATTGATTATTGATCTTCCAACACATCTTTAAACATTTTTATACTAAATAATTTGGCGCAAAAATTTGACAATTTCGTTCTTTCTGTGAATACTTTTTTGTGCAAGGGATTTTGATTTCGAAAAAAATGGATATAATTAACTTTTTAGAAATTTTGTGGTGTAATATAAAATTTGATACTGAGGAAAAAAGGTAGGTGATTTATGAATTAAAAAGTTTACCTTATTCAACATGTCCATTTCATTTCCAGAACCATGAACACATTCTGTGATTTTGTTTGAAAAGTGTGCGTGTGTGTGTGTGTGTGTGTGTGTGTGTGTGTATACGCCTCATAGGTTCATGGAGTAAAAATGATTGCTGGTTGTTGTGCAATGTCATGCCTATTCATAAAATGAAACATGTTATTGGTTGCGATTCTGAATTTCTTTTCTGATTGGATGTTTATCTAAATCATGGTTATTTTTAGACAACATGTCTAAACTTGTTCAATCGACATAAAATGAAGACATGGTATTGGACGGTTCAAATTGTAAACCCGTTATCACATTTCCAAGAATAATAACAGGAGATGTGTGTGTGTGATGCGATTCTGCATTTCTATTCTGATTGGTTGTTGATCAAAGTCATAGTTAATTTTAGATAACAACTGGTTAATTCTGGTTTATTCTAGTTGTACAGTGCTAAATATATTTCTAAATATAGTTTCCGGAAATACTATGACCATAAACGGCAGATTACACGTAAAACATGAGTGTTGAGTTCATTTTATAACAGAACGTGGAGCTGTTCACATCGTAAGTAATGCCGTTATTTTTTTTCTATGTTTTCCAAATATTGTTTGCTAAAAATTCATTATTTTTATTGTATGTTTATTGTATTTTGATCATATGTTGATATCATTATTGTTTTAAGACTTTGTATAGTCCCCGTCTAAGGCTGAGGACCTGACCCTCAATATCCGTCATTAGGCCCTATGACTGAATATACAAGTCAGCTCTGTATATTATTGGGACTATCAATACCTCTGTTGTATCTAATGTTCTTTGGTGTTTACCAGGTGTCTCCGCCTAAGGCTAAGGACTTGACCCTCAATGTCCTTAACCCTAGGTCGAATGTACAAGTCAGCTCTGTACATTGATGTCATTTCTAAATAAAGATCATGACGTCAATCTAAATATAGCTCATGATGTCATTTCTAAATATAGATCATGATGTCATTCTAAAATTAGATGTCATGCTAGAAAATCAATATGGCAGCCGCACATGCGCAACTGATCTGATGACGTCACTCCTGCGCATGCGCAGTCTTGACGCCAAACCGCTGCTATTACTACTCCGGTACCTCTGTGTACTCGGGGTCTTCCTCCACCTGTAAATAGCTGGACGTCTCTATATGATTGAAATACTATCACAGGGACATTAAACCCCAATACAACAAAAACAACAACTTAAATTGGTCAAATTATAAGAAAGCGATATCAAAATAAAGATTTATTTATTTTTGCCATATGGCTTACTTCACAAGGTTCATGCATGAGAAGACCATACGAAAAAAAAGTAAAAGGTAGGAAATATAATATATATTCTTTCTAACGGTATTCATCTTTACAATTCAAAATGTTGCAGAAAGTCCTATCATTCGTACCAACGAATGAAATCTAGTTATTATTATTTATTTTTTTCTTCCTGTTATATTTGTGTTAATTTCGAGGTTTTGCCAATGGTCCAGAACAATGAAAACTTATAGCATATATAACAAACTATGTGCTTTCGAATGAAATGAATTTCATTTTCATATGACGTCAAATAACGTCAGATTTAACGTCAGGTGAAAAAGTTTGTACGCGGTCTAAAGCCATTATTTCTGGACCGATTTTCATCAAAAGTTCACAGTATGTGTATGTTAGGCTCTAGTTGTGCATTCCGGTGTCTGTCTTTTCAAATTCGAAAAGGCAAAGGTTTTATGGCGAATCCAAGATTCGAACTAATGACGTCAAATTTCAAATGCGTATAAATTCGCTTCCAGAAGAGCTAGAAAGCTGATATTTGGACTATTTGATATTAGTCTCTAGAATTTATGGCATGATGTGTTTAAATCTTTTATGAAATTGTTAAAGTAGAAAGTCTTTCTCTTAAATAAAAAAAAGATCGTTGAAAACGGTTAAGAAATGTAGTTTCTATTCCAGTCCATCCATGAAAAAAAATGGCCATTTCATATATGCAGGTAAATGGGTATGTATAAAGCAGTGTCACAACAGCGCTTGCTGGAGCATTAGGTTGCAAAGGATAACTGTGTGCATCTTTTGGTTCATGTGGAATTTATGTCCTTCAAGTGCTGCTGGAAATTGAATAATGTAATTAATCTTTCCCTTGATTTCTCTGTTGGTTGTCATTTATTGATACACAGAAAATGTGTGCGGGATTGGTGCATTTGTGTAAGAAAAAAAAAAAAGCCTGAATTACGTTATCAGTTGTGCAAAGTAGTTTCTCTTTGAAAATGAAAGATTGTGAAGATCAACGCGCGTTGTGTTTTTATTGCATTATAACTGAAATGAAAGCAGGAACTGAGATATCATGGATAAACATTGTAATAAAGGGAATACTCATCGTGACAGAGACTGCCTGTGGATGTTCGTGATCGTTATGATAGGGAAGAACAAGTAAACTTTACTGAACCGGAGCGGATCTCAATAGAGATTAAAGATGTACACATTGTCGTAGTGGTTTTTCAACAGTCTGCATATACGAAGGACCAGCTTCGAGATATAATTTTAAATGAGTAGTGAGTTTCGAGTTAGAAAAGGTGAGTTTCTAGTTGCAAAAAGTGAGTTTCGAGTTGGAAAAGTGAGTTTCGAACAAGAAAAGATAAGTTTCGAGTCGAAAAAAGGTGAGTTTTGAGTTGGAAAAATGAGTTTCGAGTCGGAAAAAGTGAGTTTCAAGTCGGAAAAAGTGAGTTTCAAGTCGGAAAAAGTGAGTTTCGAGTCGGAAAATGTGAGTTTCGAGCCAGGAAAAAGTGAGTTTCGAGTACAGTTGAAGATATAAATGTATTCGCAATACATTGTTAACTCCCTTGTTATGAAGATTTTGTTGGGATGCAGAGGTCTTTCACAGAGTATGTATTAAGTATCAACATATCGTGTTGTTGACTATAACTTCTTTTACCGACTCTCTGACGAGTATGAATAAAATCAATGCCAAAATAAGCCGATATAGATAACGAAAGTAAGCCGTAAGAAACCAACAATGTTTTCCCGTAAATAAGGTTGCGGCTACAAAAGTAACACAAGTAAGTATATATTATATAATATATATATATATATATATATATTATATATATAATATTTTTTTCATAAATTATTTTTTTCTGTCACTAAATTATACATTCAGTATAACTCTTTTTACTCAATTTTTTTATGCATGCATGGTTATTTATTTTTAGCAGAAAATAATTACGTGATTTTATTTTTACTTTCCGTAAATATAATTGTCTGTATTTACACTAAATCATTCTTATTGTTGAGTGACTATAAAAATGTACAGTTAAAAATAACATCATCTGAGAAATAACTGGCATAAGAGTATCTATATTTTTATCAAATACTGTGGGTTCTGGACAAATTCACTAAGGAATATTTGCTTTTGTTTGTTTTTGGTATTTGTAATACAACATATTTGAACCATATACATAGTTTCCACATCTGTGAATATCTCTACTTTTGGCAGCCATCTTGAATGACAAATTCAAGGGTTTTTTTTTTTTAATAAATTACATACAGGAGCAGAAATTTCATTTTCCTATAATTTCAATATTTCTGCTTCAAAAATCAAAATGTATACACCATTAAAAAGCTCTTGAAATTCATATTTTTAGATAACATAATTCCTATAATACGTATATAAGCACAACAAAAGAAAAGAAATGCAAAGTAAAGAAAAAAGGTATAGGTTCATCTTTCAACAAAATAAACAGTTTAACTTCTTTGGTATAAAGCTTTTATCTTCAAGATCATTAAAATATCAGTTTCATATTAAAAATGATTAAATAAATGCTGTTCAATTTGACATTAACTTCAGTATGATAGACTGAAAATAAAAACGCAGTGGTAATTTAACAAGAGGGCCATGATGGCCCTGGGAGCTCACCTGAGAACCAGGTATTAGTGGGAGGAAAAGAAACAGCAAATATCTTATGATATTGCGGAAAATTGGTTCTGCCCTGTGCAAGCCATAAATCGAGTGAGTACCTTAGGACAAGAAGAATGTTCAAATTTGTACTGTATACATATAAGGAAAATGGGCTTAGCCCCTGGCGGCCTTTTTTTTTCAAAGGATCAAAATAATTTGAACAATCTTGACTTGACTTAATTTGACTTAACAGCTGTCTTGACTATTTGAGTTTTCCGTCGCTTCAACAGTATTTCAGTCATATAGCGACGTCCAGCTAATTACAGGTGGAGGAAGACCCCGAATGCACGGAGGCATTTTGGCAGACTCACCGACCTACCGCAAGCCATCTGGAAGGCTTCCCAACATGAAAATCTGAATGACCCTGCCGGGATTCGAACCCACGCGGTGAGATGCTGAGTGAGTGTTAAAGTCAGCGACTTTACCCTCTCGGCCTCTCAAATTAGGCAACTCGTTGTAGCTAACATTATTCTTTATCTAATGTTATATACCTATTAATCATATATTTTAAATCAGTATGCATACACATTTAACCACAGGGAATTCCCTGTGCATTTAACAGAATGCAGTGGAATTCAGCAAAAAAAAAAACTATCTTTATTTCATTTAATGTATATACAGTAAAGATCATGGAGGTATATTTACAACTGAAATAATAAAGTTAGATAACTACTTCGGAACCTCGAGAGCATTTCACAATGCTTCTGTGTCTAAGAATTTGTGACAAATTATAAATTTGAAGGTGGTATATGTAGCCGGGTACTGGTACTTTGTGGAGAATCGGATCATGTGGCTGGATAGCTCAGTGGTAAGGTGCTTGGACACTGGGTTCCATCACAGGCGGGCCACAATTTTTTCACCACCTGATTCACCATAAATATTTTGCTGAAAATAAAGTGATCAAAAATATAGTAAACTAAGTCATGCGCAGATCCAGAGGGGGGACCGGGATTTGGATATTATGCATAAAATATACATAATAAAGGGTGGACCCCCCCCCCACTATGTTCTGTGATTTTCAGAGTTTGCCCCCCACCACCCCTGGTATCAAATTGCTGGAACTGGATCTTCGCACATAACCCAGCAAACATTTGACGTCGTATAAACGTTGTACTGACATTGTGCCCTGACGTCGGATCAACGTTAGATTTTGGTTGATTTTGAAAGGTTTTTAGACGTAGTTTCCCGACGTTGTTCAGACGTCTCTTTTTTGACCACTTTTCAACATGATTCCAACCATGTTTCAACTGTATTCCGACCAGATTCCAACCACTTTCAAACGGGTTACCAACCACTCTACTACTATCATCCAACCTCAATCCAACATTATGGCCATCATTCAATGAACAAAAACCAATGTTTTCTGAAAAATTTAGAATCACACTGGCAAAATAAACAAAAACTCGATATTGCAACATATACACATTTTTTGAGTTCTAGGTTTTTACGAAATTTTACATCAACATTATACATTTTCACATTAACTTTGAAAAAAACAAAAACAATATGATGCAACAATCTGCTTCAGAAAATGTCACTTAAGCATTCACATTAACCGTTTCCCTCATATAGACTCATTTTTAAACCCTCAAAAAGTACCACATCAAGCCTGATCTGCAGAAAACCAGTTAAACCTTACCAAATTTAATTAACTTACCAAATTTATAAAATCCTCATTTCCAGACCACTAAGGAGCAGCAAACAGCATAAAACCTGATCAGCCTGCGAGTTACTCACAGGCTGATCTGGTTTTATGCTGTTTGCATAGGTCTTTTCATGTTGTGCTCTATTCTACTTTTTTTTTATCAAGAAATGTAGAAGTTGTGCACGATTGTGCACGAAAGAAAATTTCCCTTTATATTACATCTGTTAAGTAGCAAAGGGACGTACATAACTCCATTAAAATTCGTAAAACCTGGTTAATGAAAATTAACATTTATAACATTCAAAATAATATTACCAATTAAAAAGTTGCACACAATAATTTGCCAGTTATTCAAGATACAAGTGTGTAGATGTTGGTACATGGGGTTGTATATAGTCATGCACAGTTTGTTAAAAAAAAGTTGTGAACACACCAATAACACAATCCTAAATACCGGAAATGAATCTTAAAGTTCTCTATTAGTCGTTAATATAAATCTTTCTTTCATCATTCATTGTGAGAATTATGTCCTTCAGACTTATTTACTACAAAAATGCGCATATCTATATTTCCAATTTCAGAACTTAAATAAATGAATAAATGTATAAACCTATAATCATGCAGTTACAAAATTGACCCAAAGTAATCAAATGTAATAAAGAATATATATACAGTGCAACCTCTCCAGAGCAAAATTTGTCGCAGTCACAGAAATATGTTGCTCTAGAAAGTTGTTCTGCAGGTTGATTGATGAGTAGTTGAAGAAACTGATATTTTTCATTTTGAATAAACGACTTTAGATTGGTGCAAGAAAAACATGAGTGTAACACTTTTTGCGCTAATTTTTTTTATGTGATTCACGCAATACACTGCGAAAATGGGCATGCTGAGTATCGATACCCCACCCACTCAATTTCAGAAACAGATCCCGGATAATCTGTTATCTTATATCTAATGCTGATCAGGGTCACCACTGTTTGCTCATACAATATTATAGCTCAGATTCTAAAGTCAATGTGGCAAAGAAATATTCACAAATATTTACTTATAGATTAATCACATTTGGAGGGGGCATAAATAAGCATTTCATGAGATTTAATTTTAAAAATTTGGGACTGTTTTTGTTTCTTATATTGTCGAGAACTGGATACTCCAGTATCCTCAAGTTTTGAGTTCTCGTGCCATATTGGTATTCTCGAGCTATGTATACTAATGCAATATTTCACCTCGAGTGTGATATTTTTTAAGGGAAAACCATCAACAAATCACAAAATTGACTGATACTTTTTTGAGTTCATTGTCGAGAACTCAAGACACCATTTTGGAATTTTTTATTACTAACATTGGATTTTGAAAGTTATTTTTTAAATTTGTTTTCAGTTACCACTGACAATTTATAATTATTGAAGGGAAGATATTGATGTATTTGATGATATATTTATTATATAAGTGATAGGTTGTTTTGTTCATTTTTCTTATGCTGGCGAGAACCGAATACTTCAGGATGTATGGTTTTCTAAAATTATCTCCTGTTTTGCGGTTACATGCAGATACGGTACAAAAACCTTTTTTACTTTAAAAAGAATTACATTTTATTTAATCTGCATGTAGTTTAGAATATTAGTTGTATAAATTAATTATAACTGCATTAAATCAATGGTGGGTGGGGTTATCTTTAAAGTAGAAGCGATATTTTTGGTTTGTTGATATAATAAAGCAATCATGCAAAAACAGACTAACAATAAAAAAAAAAAATAATTTAAAAGAAAATATTTATGAAACTTACATACCCGTGAAAAGTATCTGCTAAATTCTTTGCCTACGTCTACGATCTTTGTTCGCGCCTTCATTGTTCCCGCTCGATGCCAGTATTTTTTTTTTTCGAATCATTTAAAGTTTTATATATTTGCATATAATTACAATTTTACAGCACAATTTGCATTAACATTTGGTTAAATTTACGCCTTCGGGAAAATTAAATTATAAATTATCAAAAGGCCTTCAGAAAGTCAAATTCGAAAAAAATGCTAAAAAACAGCGCCCCTTCAAAATCCAAGGGACGTAACAAGGACAATTTAACATAACTTACAAACTCGGGTATTCAGCAGTAGAATCTTGTTCCTTTTTTATATAAACGTGTTTTCTTCTACCGAAATATCTATATATTAAAAAAAAGTCAATATATAATTTTCACAAATTTACGACAAATTGTCGACCAGAATTTGACGTTGTCACAACGTCTTTTTCCGATGTCTCGTAGATGTCAGATAAATAACGACGAATGGACGTTGAAATATGGTTGGCGACGTCGCGACCATATTTCAACGGTGAATCAACGTTGTATAGATGTCAGGTGTTTGCTGGGAAGTTATTTATAGTTAAAATCTGGATCGTTTGATACAATTTCATGCAGGTGATTGCTAACTTTCAGTCATGTTACCCATGCTTCTTTGTGATCTTTATTTTAATGCAAATGATAATTTTGATGCTTGTTTTTAGAGTGCGTGTCAGTGAGTGTGACTGTCACAATATCAGTGATGTTGGCATACAGCAAAAGTTTACAAATAAAATACAACAACTGGCACAATAAAATGTCCATTTCAAGAATGATACTTACTTTTACAATACTTCCCTGTCGATAAACAAAACCAAAAATACATTCGTGTTTCGCCGGTGTACAAACTTTGACCAGAAGGTAAAGGGAAAATAACAAAACAAAAGAAGAGTAGTCAAGGGAGACGATACCGAAAAGTCGTAAGTGACAGGTTTATTTTTGTGCTGACAAGTGTTTATTTCTTATATCAAACCAATAAATTATGAAAATGTCGGGGAAAAACGGCACCATTTTAAAACGGTTTATTTCGAATGAGGTATGCCGCATTTGAACCATTTACATCAATTTCTGAGTGTATGTTCCATGCTTTTTTACAGTTACCCGGGATATAGACTTGACTATTTGAGTTTACGGGGATATAGATTTTCTTAAACGATCCGTCATGTCAGAGAAATATAAATATTTAACTCACTGCTGATATAAGCAACTGTTTCCCGATTTTTTTAATAAATATACTTTACCGTAAAAAGCAATTAAAACACACAAATGATGTTAAATATATACACAGTCGCCAAAACATACACATTTTTATCCGGTCACTGTACAGTATATACACTTTGTTGTCATCTGTTCTGACTCGAAACTCACTTTTTTAACTCGAAACTCACTATTTCAGACTCGAAACTCACTTTTTCTTGACTCGAAACTCACATTTTTTAACTCGAAACTCACTTTTTCTTGACTCGAAACTCACTATTTCAGACTCGAAACTCACTTTTTCTTGACTCGAAACTCACTTTTTCTTGGCGCAAAAATCACTTTTCTTACTCGAAACTCACTACTAGAAAAAAAAGAAATCCTCACCAGTTTCAGACTTATGCATAAGCCTTTTGGAACAAAGAAACCAACAATCATCATATTCTGGGGGCAAAGGTAATATTTTTAACTTTATAAATGCAATATCAGTTTAAAGAGATGGTGTACTGGAGTATCAAGTTCTCGACAGCATAACATGGTTCTTGCAAGACGACTATGAAAAAAAACGACCCCTTACTTTTAAATTAAATTTATCAATAAATGCATTAATATATTCCCTTCAAATTAATTTTCAATGGTAATCAAAAACTAATTTAAAAAATAACTGTCAAAATCCAACAACAGTCAAAAAAAAAAATAATTCCAAAATGGCGTCAAGAGTTCTCGACAATGAACTGAAAATAAATCTGCCATGAGTATGGTGCACATATAGAAACACAATTTATAAACAACAGTTGCATTGAAGTTCTGTGTTCTTAATCACAGAACAGATTTGTTTGTAAAATATAAGATGATCCAAATGAGAACAAGAAACATTTATCATGCTGAAAGTGTTTCATGTTATTATAGGGTCCCTCCAAGTTTTGTAACTGGGGGTACAACAGCAATTTTCCTTAACTTTGTATCCTTTCAACCAGAGAGTCCTTTCTATTTTGGAGGTATATGGCTAAATTTGGGTGTAAAAACCCTAAACAAAGGTTAAATGAATGTGCTGAATTACAATTATCATGTATATAGTTTACTATCATTAAAAACAGCTATGACTCTAAATGACGTCTGTACATAGTATTGTTGAGAAGTTTATTCATAATCAAACCTACACTATTTTAAGAACACATGTTGGTTTACATAAATCAGTGATCCTTTGCTTGCTGAATATTATCGATTATCGGTAGATTTAACAAGTGGTTTAAAAAAACATAAAAAGAAGCATTAGTGAAAATGGTAGGAAACCGGTACTTCTTTATTAAATGACTATTTTTACCTGTTTCCCAAACATTTTCAATAAAAAGGATTAGAAAAAAAGGCTCAATCAGTGCTGTTTATTGTCGATGGTTTCTCTGTAAAATTACGTCACACTTGACGTCAAATATTGCACAAGTGTAAATAGCCCGAGAATACCAATATGGCGAGAACTCAATACATGCACCTGACAGGTGATTTGGAGAATATATACACATGCGTGTGTATTTCAGTTCATGTAAACATTGGTCGCAGTAGGGATTATGATATGTCGGCAAAATCAAAGTATGTTGCACATCAACAGGCTAGTCGCAACCCTGGACTATTAACCATTATGAAGTTGAACTGATTAAACGGTGCAACAAAAATCATTAACCATGATAATTTGAGTTTCAATGTGTCAAATTTGCATGCGTCCGATGGGAGGCACATATTTTTAATTTTTAAAGTCTCGAGAGAGATCCGAATTACATGTTACTTAATGTTTTATATATATACACACATGTAACTTGAATTACTGATTGTCATTTTGGCAAAGATATGTATGTCTAATATTGCAAAAGAAATTTGAAGAAAAAAAAAAAGCTATTGCTGGAAATTTCCCAGCCAGTTATGATTAGAAATATCTATGCAAATTATCTGTTTTCATTAAAGTTTAATAAATACAATATCTCCAGCATCGATTTTCAGCAAATTTTTATTCAATTTTGACTTCCATAACGCAATCGTACTGAGTCTGAAATAAGCATGAAAATTGTCATCATTTAGTGTTAAGAGAGAAAAAAAAGGACTCTTTTTCTCTGTGTAGTATAAAAGAGGGAAGGGAAATCTGTAAATAAAAAAAATCTTAATATAGCCCCGAAATGTTGTCCAATCCAAAATGCGTGCTTCCTAAGAAAAAGCGTTACAAATATCCTGTTCTAAAAACATTTAGATTTTATATTAATTAATATGATACTAGGTTTTTATTGATTTATTTTTGTTTTGAAATGAAAACCCCTGTATACTAGCGGAAATGGAAGAGAATCAGCCTGTTGGTCGGTTGGTTGGTCAGTCAGCCTGTAAGCAAAATCTTGTCCTGTACTTTCAGTCCAATTCACCTGATACTGGGCATAACGAAATCTCTTCTTATTCTTTTTTTTCTTCCTGTTATATTTGTGTTAATTTCAATTTGTTGCCAATTGGCCATAACAATGCAATTTTTATGGCATATATTTCAAACTATGAGCTTTCGAAAAGTATAAATTTCATATTCTTTTGCCGTCATATAACGTCAGATTTGACGTCAGGTGAAAAAATGTGTACGTGGTATACAGCCATTATTTCTGGACCGATTTTCATCAAAATTTCACAGAATGTGTATGTTAGGCTCTAGTTGTGCATCCCGGTGTCCATTTTTTTCTAAATTCGAAAAGGCAAGGTTTTATGGAAATCTAAGATTCGAACCATTGACGTCAAATTTCAAATGCGTATAAAATCGCATCCAGATGAGCTAGAAAGTTGATATTTAGATAGTATATAATATTCAGTTCTCATTTACCTTCTGATGATGTAAGGCAATATGTGTCTATTACATTCTGTGAAGTAAAACGTCATATGACGTATTATTACGTTTTAAAGTCAAAAGAAATTCTTATTTGTACGCACAAATTTCTCTATGATGCTACAATCGCATGACCGTGCTATTTTAATGGCATATATTTCAGATACTTAAATTTTCATTTCAATATTGTTCATATGCCTATGATGTCATATGACGTCAAACGTAGATGCACAGTTTGGATTTCGCAAGGGTCGTTCTACTGTAGATGCTATGTTTGTTTTAGATGCATTAATTGAAAAACATTAAATGAAAATAAAAATTGTATTGTACATTTGTAGACTTAAAACGTGCTTTTGATAGTGTATATTTAAATGCGTTATGGCTTAAATTGTATAAACTAGGTGTTGATGGTAAAATGTTAAGAATATTTAAAGATATGTATGCTCAAGTAAAGTCATGTGTTAAAGGATGTAATTCTTTTTCAGAATATTTTGATTGTTCTATTGGCCTTAAGCAAGGCGAGGTAATTTCACCGATATTATTCGCTCTTTTCATTGAAGATCTTGAATTATTTTTGCAGAATGATACTACTTGTCCCTTTTAAAGATTGATGATGTAACAGTTATTTTGCTTTTATTTGCTGATGATATGGTTGTATTGGCTGAAAGCCCAGAGGAATTGCAATGTAGGTTAGGTCTTTTTAAATGAATATTGTGTTAAATGGGGATTTAAAGTTAATGTTGATAAAACTAAGGTTATGGTGTTCAGAAATCGTGGTCCTATTTTACCTAATGAGAAATGGTTATATGATGGGGGTGAAATAGAAGTAGTAAATAATTTTAATTATTGGGAACTGCTTCAATTACAATGGAACGTTTGTATTAAATCAGGAAATTCTAGCGGTAAAGGTCTAAAGGCATTAAATGTACTTTTAAATAATTTGAAAAAATATCAGTTAAAAACAAGTGTTAAATGTCAACTTTTTGATGCTTTTGGGTTTGGTGCTATTCTGAACTTCAGTAGTGAAATATGGGGATTTGGTAAGTCTAAAACAATTGAGCGTCTTCATCTTAAATTTTGTAAAATGATACTTAAGGTAAAAACGTCAACAAGTAACATGGGAGTTTATGGTGAATTAGGTAGATACCCTTTATTTATTAATAGATATACACGTATAATTAAAATTTTGGTGTAAGGTATTATCTTCAAAAAATATTCTTATTAACACTTTGTATAGAAGTCTTTCAGACTCAGCGAATAACAGTAGAAAGAATTGGGCATTTAATGTTAAATTATTGTTAGATAGTTATGGATTCTCATATGTTTGGAGTAATCCATTCAGTATAGAACTTAAGAATTTCCATATTTCATTTAAATCTAGAATGATAGATGTATTTAGACAGAACTGGTATAACACTATGGTAAATTGTAATACTTTATGCACTTATAAATGTTTCAAAAAAGTCTTTGGAGCTGAACAATATTTGGATATTTTATCAAGTAAATTTAGAACAGTTTTAGCACAATTGAGTTTTATCTTCACATAAATTAAAAATTTGAAACAGGACGTTTATGGCCAAAATAGAACAGAAAGAGCGCATCGATATTGTTCACTTTGTAATGCTGGGGATATTGAAGATGAATATCACTTTATTATGGTATGTCCTGAATATGTAAATCTTAGAAAAATGTACATTAAGAATTATTACAAAAAACTCCAAGTATGTTTAAATTTGTTCAATTAATGTCTTCATCTAATAGAAATGATATTTTTTAAACTCAGTAAATTTGTCTTTGAAGCGATGCAGCATAAAAATTTACACTTACTAGTATATACTTTTTTGATAATTATTTTTACTTACAAAAGAAATTTTTATTTGTTTTCATGTTTTAAATTTTAATCTTTTTCAAAGTCCATCCTCCATAATTGTATGTTAAAAAGAAAATATATATATGACAAAAAAAAGTGAATCATTGCATTATTTGTTTGATTTTGACAAAAATAAGTGAATCTTTGCATGATATATTTGAATTTATTTACACTTGATCATTTGATTATTTATTTATATTTATACATATATACATGACAAGAAACTGTAAAGTTTACGTGAATAAAATATACTGTCTGTCTATCTGTCGTAACATTTAAAAAATACTACAACCATTTCTACTTTGTTTCTACCATCTACTATTTATACTACCATCACCACAACCACCACTATTATTATTATTATTACTGCTACTAGCTCCACTTCTACCACCAACCCACTTCTATTGCAACTTCATTATTACTATTACTACTACTCAAACCACCACTATTACAACTACTCTACCAGTACCACAACCACTATAACTAGTACTACTATAACTTTCACCATTACTACTACTGTTCCTACGACCACCACTGTTACTACAAATACTACCACCATCATTACTTAAATTACTACCACCACCACCACGACCACTTTTTCTACCACTACCGCAACATCCACCACCACCACAACCACCACCACTACCACCACTACAACCACTATCACAACCACTACCACAACCTCCACCACCACCGCACAACAACCGCTACTTTTACTTCTACTACTACTCCTACTACGATTACCACCAGCATAATCACCAAAACTATTACAACTACTTCTACTACTACTACCACAATCATCACCACCACTATTGCTTTTACTACTACCACCATCACCACTTCTATTACTACTACTACTACCACCACCATCACCACTTCTATTACTACTACTTTTACCACCAGCATCATCAACACTACTACTTCTACTACTACAACCACTATTACCATCACCATCAACATCACTTCTTTTTCTTGTTCTACTACTACTACTACTACTGCTGCTTCCACCATTACCACTACTATTATTACTACTACTACTAGCATCATTACCATTACTATTATTATTTCTACAACTACTAGTACTGTTACCACTTTAACTACTACTCCTTCTACTGTTACCACTACTTTCATCACCACTACTATTTCTACTACTACTACTACTACTTCTACCACCACCACCACCACTTCTTTTTCGAGAATCATCATCTCTAGCAGCATGAGAACCAGCAGCAATGGAATGACACATAACGGTTGTAATTTCCTAAAGTGAAGCTATTTCTTAGAGATGGCACGGTCTACGGGACTCACTCACTCACTCACTCACTCACTCCACCTCCCTACTTACTCACTCACTCTTTACAGACTCCTCATTCACTCAACTCCTCCCCACTCACTCTTCACCAATTCACTCCTCATATTCTCTCTACAATTACTACTATTACCACCACTATCAATACCACTACTATTTCTACTACTACTACCCCCAAACACACTACTTTTGCTTCTACTAATTACCTCTACTGCCTTATTATGGAAATCATTTGGGAACTCCCTGATTAACACGGAAAAATCGTTTTAAATTACAGACACGTATGACTTATAAAAGAACGATAACATTCGGGATATAATCGTAAGGATTTCCGTTTGCTTGACTTACCTGTTTCCCATCCAACAAAGTTATGCTCCGGAACAGCAAATCTGACCACGAGCGGATGTGACATCTCGTATTGCGGGGGAACTTATCTTTAGTCTTTTTTATCCGCCGAACCCCATTTCCCTCGACCACAGATCCGCATTCCTTGTTTTTACCTCCTGGTTCATTAGCGCGCTGTTAGCTCATTAGTGTTTGCTGCAACTGATAAGCCTGTAGCTCTCCGACTAGCGGGGGGGTTGATTTGATCCAAGCTATAACATAAAATTGTGTGTGTGAAGCATAAACTTTTTTTCTCTCTCTCTCTCTACGTTTTAGTGTATGAGTGCACGTGCGTGTTAAACATATAAACCTTCCTTCTCTCCATCATATTTCAATTCATGACATTATAAAGGGGAAACAATTTACTTGTGCACGAGATGATAACAAAGTTATTCGTAAAGTATTTTGTTTCTATCTTTGTTATAAGCATAAATAAATATAAAAAGTATTTTTCAAAAAAACGAAAGTTAAAATGCGATATAATTTATCACGGCGATGGGTCCCTATTGGGGAGGCGGGTTTGAATATATGACGGGCTTGTAATTTAAAACTCTTGTAAGTACTGTAAAATCAGAACAGTGACCTTAGATTGACCTAGTAGGATTATTTAATTACTGACTTATGTATCGCACGTGCGCCTTCTCTCCAGGGGTAAATGCTGTAATACGAATCTGACACTTTTAATTCCGTCAAATGGAAATAGTTACGCCGTAAGACGTTGCATACCATTAAGTGTCAAAATCTCAATTTCGTAATTTAAAGCTAGAAGTGCACCGTCGCTCTTTATGAATTACGCATGACTGAGTCACCGGGCCGATCTCTGGATAGTGCTATGAGCGGTGTCTCATTAATTATTAACTAATTGGATTGTGTACTTTTCATCGTACTTATATAACTGGGAAAAATGATGCCTACCATAATTAATTATTCATAAAAAACTTTAATTAAGACTCACTGAGAGCACTTATTATAGCCGGTTATATACTGACTAAACTGGATAATACACCATATTTTAATTGTCAGAAATTAAGACTTATTGAACCGTTTTAAAGTATTATTGGAAAGTAGGTACCCCCTATTGACGCATCTCTTGTGTTTTTTTAACGAATATATACTAAGCCGTATATAATTAGCAAATCCTCAGTTTTCGTTATAAGCGATTCAAATACTATTCGTACGTTTCAAAGGATGAAAAACAGAAAATAAAATATTACGTGTTTAACAAAGGTTAGCCAAAAAATTATCAGGTCTATTAAGCAGAAAATAAATACATTATTTAAGATATATTTAGAAACGCATTTTTTATTAAGAAAATCCACCATATATTTGATAATCGCATGTTATTTTCCGTCTAGGATCGAGAACTTACAACTTAGATTGAGTCAGCTTAGTATATTGTTGGGAATTTTAAATAAATAAATATAAAAAAAAAATCTACTTTAGAAGGATCCGATGTCTGCGCCGTGTAATGTAGATTTTTTCGATCGTGTCATTAGGTTGTCTTTTCTAAATATGACGTCATTGTAATGGCCGCCCTGCGCATTACATGCAAATGAGCCCGCTAGGTTATTAAAATGGCCACCACGCATGCGCTATTCCATAAACGCTTATACAAGTTACCATAAAAAGTAACATGACTGCCCATACCTATAAATATATTGATTACGTCATCTTTGTTTATATTCAAAGTAATGCCTATACTACTCTTCTATATCTTTTCGCACTGGCACTAGAAACGCAGAGTTGCAATTTTTCATTGTATCTTTATTATTAAAAATATACAATGTGCGATTTTTTTCCCCGGTACTGAACATGTATAATAAAACAGGGTAAGGAATGGATTCTGACATCACATGATAACGAACGTCCTAATTTTTGTACCATGCATGCTACCATCATATTCTTTGCATGGTTCGATCAATCTGATACCCAATTAACACATGCTATAACGAATCATGTCAAAAGGCAACCTTAGCTAAGTAATAACCGAAAACTATCAACAATTTTTACATCTTAAATGACTACTCCACTATCAACATCCAGTTTTGGGGGCGTATGTTATTGTTTTTAATTGTAGTTTGAATCAAGCGATCTGATTAAACGACATGACATTTACATCAACATATTATGGAAAATTGCATGCATAGATGTTTTAAATTGTCTATTCAGAATCAGAATCGCCGAACAAAACAAACCGGAAGTTGATAGTGGGGCAGATTTATGAAAATGCACAAAATGTTGACATTTGGTTGTAATTACTTCGAAAGGTTATCTTTTGACAGACTAAACCGAACCGTGCAAAAATATAATGGTTGCATACATATGTGAAAAGTTACGACCTCCGTAATCAAGTCATGTCAGATTCCGTTCCTTGCAAGGTTCAATATACAGTACAGAAGGACAAAAAAAATCGTATTCAAATGAATGAATTGACATTTTTGCAGTTCTAGTGCCAGTGCTTTTGCGCAAAATAATATTCCGTTTATAGTGTGTATTGAATCAACCTGTAACAAAGTAACAATGATGGTATTTAACATATTTTTGGGGAAACGTCTTATACAATTTAAGCTTACATGGTTGGGTGCAGAAAAAGCTTGACGTTATAGAAAAAAAACCGCATTTTTTAAGCCGCGCTGTCACTCGTTCCAGTGAAAAAACCCCGGATGTGCCTCCCACTGTGCTTAGTGTTGCCATTTTTCAGTGGTCTCTCAGCCCGCCCCAAGCTTCCATATTTGAATTAACCAGACTTTTTTACGAAGAACGTTCTATTTAGGCTTTAAAAAAAGAGCGTTCTATTTTATTAAAATGATCTAGACGCCTATATAAATCCTGATTTGGGGTCTTTTTAAAAAAAAAAGAAAAAAACCATTCATCCAGTTCGACCCTCTACAGCAGTAGACGATTTTTTAGGTTTTTGGGTAATTTTGCACAAAACCACTAACGCACAGACAAAGTTTAGGGTTCCAGAATGAAGCTGAAAGCTTTGCAAGGGTGATCGTCCGTTTTGCTTATACTAATTTTGTCCTTTGCGTAATTTTACAGGTACATTTTAATCTGAGGCTATTTTGGATTAGTTCGAGGCTTTTAAATTTTTTGCCATTTTTATTAAACAGAACATTTAAAGTCACATTTCGGAGAAGGGAGGGGTCAACCCTAATAGGGTTTGGATCTGTGAAGAAAGTTCTTTATGACTTTGAACTCGGTCGCTCCCTCCATCGGATTCAAAATCTGAAGAAATTTCTTCATAGACACAAAACCTAACTTAGACTGTTCTGTTGTCTTTCGCTTGATCTAAAAATACCGCCCGTGTTCTGCATTTTATCTTTGTCAGACCTCGGTGGGTTTCCGCGAAGCAATAGAAAGGCGGGCGCTGCCGAGGCCATTGGGTTGAGCGAGAAGGGCTTCGGTTTCTTCGGTCGTTTTTCGGTTGCGTTCGGCGGTTTTTTTCCCAAAAAATATCTTTCACCTTATTTTAAGTCATTATATAAATACTTATTTACTTATTTTATTTTCATCAAAAGCTATATTCACTTAAGAGGACAGTATATTTACCTAACAATAGCGCGTGCGAATCAGGCCATTGTAGGCCTCAGTTTATCTGATGTTCAATTTCTTTTTATCCCTGAAAGATGCCCATCGATGCTGAACAAGTGGTTACCATTTTTACAATAGTCTAATAATCCAGTATCTTGATGGTAACAGAATGTACAACAGCCTCTTGAAGACCTTTCAATTTCAATTTCAAGAAAAGATCCTTTGTCAAATTGACGCTGTTCTCCTCCTGGTGTTATTTCTTAAAAAAGATATATGTGTAGATTCCATAACCATGCATTTCGCGTTTCGTTGCTAAAGTTTGGACATACTTTCTCCATTCATGAACGCCGTGTTAATTTTGATATAAAACAGGTGTAGAATTATTATTTCTGAAATTTTTTTTTTAAACCCAATGAAATCTCATTAAACTACGTGCTGCACATTTCCCCGTGTTAGATTGTTCTTTGTTTCAACCTCAACACATCGTGTGTTTCAGAGTATAATAAGATATTTGGGAAACATGTAAAACGAAAAAAAGACACCAAAGAGGATAATGCGGGAAGGCAAAACATAACATAAATAGATAAAAGCATTTAATAATTGATTCTACTGTTCAAGCATGAATCCTAATCCACATTCAACAAATAAAACAAAAACAACAACAAACAAACAAACAACAACAAGATGAAAACGAAACATCAAACAAACAACAAGACGAAAACACAACACCAACAAAAACACATGTGCAGCTGTGATTTAAATATATAATCATGACACAATTTTCTAATTACACACTGATACTCACAAACTGGTTCTCTCAGTGTTAAAATACGTACGTCAATATAGTAAATTTCCTTCGAAGTGTTTTTAACAGACTGACTATTATTTACAATTTCCTTAGGTCAACTGCATTTCATATATGTAATTATATACTAGTATATTATGATATACATGCTGTGTCTACAAATATATTAAATATTTAGAATATCTCAGCAAATGTTTGATGTATATGTGTGTATGTATGCTTAATGCTGATAAGTTAACATTACTTGCATTAACTGATATAATTCATACTGTCACGTATTCATAAAATGCCTATGTTTAGGTGTCCTATAGACCCATTGGACCGGCTGTATATCGTATTGTGTATACATGTATATAATATATACCTGGTTCATTTTTGATCTTTTGGAATCATGTAAAACTTGAAGGAAACCTGATAGATGAAGGCCCTAATTACTTCATTCATGTACAATCAGCCTAAATAATATGTAATATTCGTGGCGCTGATAACATGTTTTATTCAGAAAAAAGGTATTATCGTTCCCACGTAAGTAAGTAAGGATATTGTTTAATTATAGTGACATGTATAATAACAATCACAATAATCGATATATCAACACGTGCAGTAAAGTACGAGGGTCGTGTAAATATGTCGCACTGAAATACAGTGTAAATGCTTCGGTTGATTTTCTAGCCTAACTATGTTTATATAGTCACATATATTTGTAGCGGGTAAATTTACCTTTTAAGTTTTTAAATCTATACTGTGTGTGTGTGTTAAGTATAACTTACGTCATGAGAAAGAAAAATGCCGAGACTCGAACCTTGAACAACTGTTTCAATTTAACATTGATTTCGTAGTATTGATGCCCAATAAACAAAGAACGTCACTATTCAACATTGCACTACTCATATATTTATAGTACCGTGTGTGCTAATGCAAAAAACGAATGCAATCGAATGTGAAGTGCCTATGGCGAAATACTGTAAAATGAACAATTTATCTTTCTTGCATGTGCACTTGGACGCGAATCTTTATGATAATTTTCAGGAAATCGACTTCAAGATAAACATATAATGACCCAAATAATTGCTAGAACACACTTTGATACTTTTTAAAAATTACCCTGGTATTGCTTTACAATGTATTTTTATGCTAGCTGTAGTCGGTTACGAGTACATATTAATTAGGAATACCACACACATATCCCCACGTGTTGCTGGCACTTATAGAAATACATGATAGATTCACGCAAATACAGTACGCGTCCATGCTCTCCGGCTATGTCTAGTTTTTTTTGCGTCATAATAGCTTATAAATATGCAAGGGAAACGTGTTGCACATGTACCCCAATGTTGCATTGAAGACAATATTTATACCTTATCTGTTTTGAATAAATGAAAAAATGCTCAGTCCCTAGATGAAACACAAAGAAATACTGCGAATTCCATTTATTTAGTGGAAAAAATAAATGATCATGATAAATTAGCAATGTGGTTTATATGAATGTGTGTGTTTCATTGACACATGTGGAAATATAGACCCTTTTTTTCATTTTTTTAAATAAAATACTCCTAGATTTTAAGTTGTTGAGTGGGATTTTGTTTTTCTTCTCTATACTCAACGCACTTCAGTCTACGTATTCGTACCTGTATATAAATTGTAAAATTTTTTTCCGTGCGACGATAATGAAACCTTTCTTGTCTTACATAACTCTCAACGAGTACAATGCCACATGAGTTATATATACCTTGTGATAAAAGGGGGAAACTTTCCGTCCCTATTTAGACTTTTTTTTTCCTCGAGTTCTACTTTTTTTTGTCGTCCGCTCCGTATTTGGTTTCATTCAATATACTGTCAAATTTCCCGGTAACTCGAACACTGAAAACTTGAACACCATCTTTACTCAAACACTTTTTCAAGGTCCCGGAAAAATTGTTCCATACCTTTTTTTTTTGACCTGGGATGAGTCGAACACTGAGGGAACTGGAACCTCAAATTTTTTTTTTCCGGCCCCAGGTTTAAAGTGCTATATGTATTCCACATTTAAAAGGGTCAAACCCAATTTAAACACCCTACATACGATGTTCGCTGTCAGAGAAAAATAATATTCTTACAAACGTAAAATTTTGGTTTTCGTAAAAAAAGGAGTACTAAAAGTCTGTGTTTTTAAAATCCTAAAGGGCTATCATAGATAAAGTTATTGTTAAAAAAAAAAAGATATAGAGTTTTGCACATGCGCACTCACTTTTCCCGGGTTAACCCCCAATATTCAAACCAGCGGTCAACAACAAAATTTGCGATGTTATCCTACTTAGCTTTTCTTCAGAGTGAGGGCCCAGACGAACATTATTAGCCTTTCAAAACTGAAATACGTATGTATAACTTTTGATTAAGATGCACTTCTAATAATTAAGTATTGCGTTTTTTTTGGGAAATTTCCTTCTGATTATGAAAAAGGGAATTCGTTTGTAACGTATTTTCGCGAGTTGATTTCGACTTGTTTTATCGTATTTTTGTATGTACCGGTAGTTCAAATTCAAGGTGTCTAAGTCTAAAAATGTCCTTTTATCTGTTTATAAAATTTAGTTTGGGGAAACCAAAGGATAAATGTTTTCGATCAAAAGTTTGATAAAATTCATTGTTATCTTTGAAATTTTTTTACTGCATTGTTAAATAATGAAACGTTACGTACTGTAAGGGGAATTTTCTGGTATACTTCCATATGGTATTCCTACAAAAATAACAGACCCTTCAACAAATCTCGTTTACTATTATTCATGTATTTATTTATTTCTGTCCCATAAACACTTTTAATTAATCACTTGTATTCCGATCAAAGTTTCCTTGCCATTTAACTTTGCTACAGATATACAGAACTACTTAAAGTTATTCACATCTCTGACATGTAAAAACAGGATGATTAAAAATGTATACGCTTTGTGTTATTATAGATAGAAAAACCTGTCAACCGTTTAGTACAAATCTCTGGGACGTTGTGAGGATTTTTCCCCTGAAGGGAAAAAAGGGGGGGGAAATGTAACTGCAATTTTCCATGACTAAAGGGGGAAAGCTGTAATTTCCCAAAACTGCATATCATGGCTAAATTTTTACAGTAAAAATTTTCTGTAATAAACCTACCAAGCCCTTAAATTAATAAAATTCATAGTGGGGCCCCTTGGAATTATTCATTTTTTATGTCATTTACAAGCAAGAAAATTTAAGATTTTAATAGAGCCCAGGGGCTTGAGCTGATAATACACATCTCCTACATTATGATTTATTTATAAAATGCATTTTTCAGTGGAACACAAATAAAAAAATGATACTTTATTCTCATCAGTTATTTTTTTTAGTTTAAAAGGGCCAAGTTAAAAAGCCCCCAACCCTTTGTTTGGTTTTCTTTCTTAAAAAATTTAATATATTGCATACCTTTTGAACTTTAAAGAACAACAGCCTGAAGACGCTGAGTAAGAGTTCTATAAATGGCTGCATGTGGTACTGGGGTATGGGAAAGGGGGGAAAAAAACAGTGCAACAAAAGTCATCAAGTCTTCAAAGTAGGGAAAACCAATAGGGACACTCTCCCTATGTGGAGGGACAGATTTATAGTGAAAAGTTTAGAATATAAATTTTGAATAGTTGAAAATCAAATTAATTATTTTTTAGACACGTCGAATTTTGATATAAGTAAACAATTTTTTTTATTAAGGTTTTTAAAAGGAAAACTTTCTGTAACTAACAATTTTGTGGAGATTGGATACTAGTATGTGCATGAGAATTGCTGATAAAATTTTAAAAACCAAAATTTTTTTTTCACATTTATTAACATGCATGGGCCCGCAATCTATATGTTTTATATAAATTATATTTTAACTACCATGTACACTTGACTGAACAAAATAGTTTTCTTAAATTTTGTATAATTATACTTTCACTGCCAAGTTGATATGGGTTTTATTTAAGTATTTTAAATAGTGTTCGTCATCACCCGCTTAAGTAAATCCATCATTACAGTTGCCTTTTATATTGAATTTCCCAAAGCCCCCTTCATTTTTTTCCAAATACTTTTAAAATTAAAAACTTAAGACGAGATAAAGTTTTTTATATGTGTGATTGTGGTGCATTTATTAGTTTAGTCCCTTTTTATGCTTTTTATTTTTTTATTTTTATTTTTTACAATATTATGCATTTTTTTATGAGTATTGAGTTTAAAGTTTCAGTGTTAAAGATTAAAGCAAATTT
>CM037788.1:63263068-63273102 GCA_021229015.1 Solen grandis | reverse complement strand
CCAAATTTTAATAAAATTTGTTAGCAGTTTGAGGGAAGATGTCATTCCACTATATACATACAAAGCAAATTTGCCTCACCCCTGGAAGCGATGTTTTTTAACAGATTGGAATAATTTTAGCAACTTTTGTGAAGCTTCACCCAAGGATCATACCTGCCAACGTAAGTTAAATTCTGTCCAGCGGCTTCAGTAGAGATGTTTAAAGATTCCACTATATACATATAGAGCAAATTAGCTCCGCCCCTGGTAGCCTGCTTTTTACAGATTGGAATATTTTAGAAATTTTTGTGAAGTTTCACCCAAGGATCATACCTGCCAACATAAGTTAATTCTGTCCAGCGGTTTCAGAGGAGATGTTTAAAGATTCCACTATATACATATAGAGCAAATTAGCTCCACCCCTGGTGGCCATGCTTTTTTACAGATTGGAATATTTTAGCATTTTTTTGTGAAGTTCACCCAAAGGGAAATCAACCTTGCCAAATTTAAAAAAATTTTCTGTCCAGGGGTTTCAGAGGAGATGTCGTTTAAAGATTTCACTACATACATTTAAGGGAAATTAAACCCCCCTGGCGGCCAGGTTTTTTTTCAGATCAGAATAATTTTAGCAGTCTTGGTAGAGGGTTTACCCAAGGAGCATCTGTACCAAAACTTTTTGGGAATCTAGACAGTAGTTTTAAAGGGATATGATTTTTAAAGTTTTCTAAATTTTTTCTTTCCATTGCCATGGTAACCAGACTTCTGCTGGTTTCAAGTTTATTTTAGCAACCTTTGGGGAAGGTTCCCCCCAAGGATAAACCCTGCCTGAAGTTTAATCAAATTTAATCAAGCGGGTTTTCAGTTTTTTAAAGAAAATTGGGTTGACGATGCACATCGCAAGACGCACAAAAAAGGGGCCAGATGCAGGGTGATCCTTAATAGCTCCCCTTGAGCACTTCGTCCCTCAGGTGAGCTAAAAATTTTTCATTTATGCAAACTCCTATTAATTTTCCCAAACTACGTTAACTTCTAGATTAGGAACAAAAAACCATGCAAAAGAATGAATGTCAAATTTGGTTATTCTTCATGATGAAAATTTTATGAATAAGATTATTTCAAAAAAATGCAACTGAGGAAAAAAAAAAAAAGAAAGAATGAAACAAAAAAAAAATGTTGTCCAGACAAACTGGGGAGGGGAACAGGGCCTTTGTTATCAGAAAAATTCAACAACTTGATTTAATCTAGAACTCAGGTTTCAATAAGGATTTTGGGCAACATATTTTGTGTATATTTCTATCATAAAATATGTTTTCAAATAGCTTACTAATAAGGTAAATTTCATTGGTATATTTGTCAATTATTTTTCTAAAACCCTGTTTACTGCACAGATCTTAGTTTTATAAGTAGAGCTAAATATTTTATTTTAACAGTTTTTTAATCATATAAATGAATTTTTATTTAATAGAAATGAATGTACGGGATAAAAAAGAATCTCATTATTGTAATACAATGAAATGAGATTGAAAACATGTAAGGATGTATGTTAGATATTGACTACAGTATTGTTCTGTGGAATTTTTTTATATTAATTTTTTAATAATGCTTTGAAACACCCTCTTCAAAACGGGTCACTGAGTAAAAAGTTAGAAATTCATGTTGAAAAACAAATTTGAAACAAGAAGGCAGATGAACGGATTTGCTTGTGTATTGATTTTGCCAGTAAAAATTCAAAATTATTCCAGTTATAATACCTAAAAAAGACTTTAAAACATCTCATAACCCCACCTTACAAATTCTTAACACAGTGTCTGCTATG
The DNA here is from genome assembly GCA_021229015.1 of Solen grandis. Taxonomy (NCBI): domain Eukaryota; kingdom Metazoa; phylum Mollusca; class Bivalvia; order Adapedonta; family Solenidae; genus Solen; species Solen grandis. The sequence goes on along the minus strand of CM037788.1, from coordinate 63,271,307 downwards.
GGGTATGAAAATTTGATAGCAATATAATCATTTGGAAGGCGTCTCCGTAAAAAGTTCATTTTTTCTTTAGATGAAAAAGTATATTTTAAAAACCAGTATCTACCAAATAAAACCATTACAACCTCCTAGTTTTGACATTTTACAAGGAAATTCATGTGCGATTGAAAATGGCGAGCACAGAACCATGACAGTTGATAGACATCCAAAAAGTAAAAATACACATTTAACTCCCCAATATAATACAATTTTTCGTAACGAACTATTTCATGGAAATTTTACTTTACCTTTATTTTCAAATCCTTTGATGATTAGTTGAAATGTAGCGGGAATTTTTTAGCCAAAAATGAATGTTGTCTTTCATCACAGCCTGGAAAACCGTTTCGAGTTGTTACACGTGAGGGTAAAACGTACCGTAATTATCGAAAAGGGGCGGAATTCTGAAAATTTATTTAGAAAAAAAGCCTAAACACATACTTAGTTTGATTTATGCACATATTGTTTTTATTTTATGCAATGAACAACAAATGACAAATATTTTATTTTTGGGTTAAGGAAAATAAAAGGGATATTAAGACCGGTTAGACCTACAAATTCGGTGAATTAATTTAAAAAACGATTTTTTTAACAAGAGGGGCCAAGATGGCCCTTGATCGCTCACCTGAGAATGATGATTGCTTAGAAATAAATTTCTAGAGTGTAAAAAATGAATCTGGCTTTTTTATGGGGAAAAAGGGGATATTCCTAAATTAATTGTTTAATATTCAGTTATAATTGAACCGATTTTCGAAATTTGGGCTAATACAATGTCTTAAGTTTTTAAAAATGTTAAAAAAATTGAAGATGCTAGAGTGCAATCAAAGTGAAATTGGCATTTTTTTTATATCAAAAGGGCTTAACTCTGACTAATTGACCGATTTTCAGCCATATCAAAACCCAAATTTAGACATTATGGTCTAAAATTGTCATAAAGTTTGAAGATGATTGCTCAAAAGTTAGAATTTGAGTGTAAAACAAAGTGAAATCTGGCATTTTTTTATATCAAAAGGGGCTAACTCCTGCCTAATTGACGTCTCAGCCATATTCAAATCAATCGAGAATTATGGTATAAACACTGCATAAGTTTTAAGATGATTGCTTTTTAAAAATGAGTGCTAGAGTTTTTAAACATGTGAAATATGGCAAATTTTTAATATTAAAAGGGGCATATCTCTGCCTAATTGACAGATTAAGCCCTAATCGAATCTCGAGATATTATGGTCATAAACATTGTTATAAGTTTGAGTGATTGCTCAAAAAGATGAAAGATGCTTAGGTGTAAACAAGTTGAAAAACTGGATTTTTTTTATAAAGGGGCTTAACTCTGACCTAATTGACGATGTTTTGCATAATTAAAATCAATTAATACCTTATGGGCATAAAGCATTGCCTTAATTAAGTTTTTAAGATGAATTGCTCAAAGATGCAGATGCTAGAGTGTAAACAAAGTGAATCCCTTGATCTTTTTAATCTTAAAGGGCATAACTCCCGAAATAATTGCAGATCTTAGGTATAATCTAACTCAAATCGATAAGCATTGCCATGAAGTTTGAAGATTGCTTATGAAATAAAGGGGATAGAGTGTAAAAACTAACAAGAGGGGCCAAGATGGCCCTTGGGTCGCTCACCTTAGAAAGGGTGATGCTTAAGAATAAGATGCTTGAGTGTTAAAGTGAAATTGGCTTTTTTATGGTGAAAAAGGGCATAAACCCTAAATTTACTAGTCATAATCAGTTATAATTGACCGATTGCGAGATTTATGGGCATAAAAAAATGGTTTAAAAGCTTTAAAAAAGATTTGTTTAAAAAAAAGAAGTTGGTAGAGATTTAAAAAAAGTGAAATCTTTCATTTTTTGTAATTTAAAAGGGCGTATATCTGACCTAAATGGCTCAATCGAGATATTTTGGTCATTAACAATGTCATAAAGTTTGAAGATGATTGCTAAAAAAAATGAAGATGCTAGAGTGTAAACAACATGAAATATGGCATTTTTTTTTTTTATTAAAAGGGGAAATCCTGAAACCCAATCAACGATTCAGCTTTAAAACGAAAATTTATTGAGCATTATGGTATAATAAAAACATTGCCAAATGTTGGAGATGATTTCTCAAAAGGGTGGGAAAATGCTAGATGTAAAAAAGTGAAATCTGGCATTTTTTGGAAAATTTTAAAAGGGGCATAACCCGACCTAATTACGGATCTCAGCCATAATCGAACTCAATGGAGACATAATGGTCATAAACATTGTATAAAGTTTGAAGAGATTGTCAAAAATTGAAGATGATAGAGTGTAAGCAACGTGAAATCTGGGTTTTTTTTTTATTAAAGGGGACTCTGCTAATCAATTGATTCGCCATAAAAACGAACTGAAAACAAAACATTATGGTATAAAACATTGCAATAAAATTTGAAGATGATTGTCAAAAGTGCAGATGCTAGAGTGTAAACAAAGTGAAAAATGGCATTTTTGATACTAAAGGGGCATAAATCCTGATAAATTTACGGATCTCAGCCATAATCGGGAAATCATTTGAGACATAAAAGGTTCATAAAAAATTGGGCATAAGTTTGAAGATGATTTTCTCAAAAGATGAGATGATGAGTGTAAGCAAGTGAAATCTGGCTTTTTTTTTATATTAAAAAGGGTGAACTCCTGACCTTATTAAATTTATTCAGCCTAATCGAACTCAATCAATACATTATGGTCTTTAAGCATTGCAATAAATTTTGAAGATGATTTCTAAAGATTGGATGCTAGGTGTAACAAATTTTAAATTTGGCATTTTTTGAATACTAAAAGGGGCATAACTCCTGACCTAATTGACGGATCTCAGCCATAATAGAACTCAATCGAGACCTTATGGTCATAAGCACTACCATAAAGTTTGAAGATGATTGCTCAAAAGATGAAGATGCTTGAGTGTAAACAACGAGAAATATGGTATTTTTTGAATATTAAAAGGGGCATAACTTCTGACCTAATTGATGGATCTCAGCCATAATCGAACCCAATTGAGACCTTATGATCATAAGCATTGCCATAAAGTTTGAAGATGATTGCTCAAAAGATGAAGATGCTAGAGTGTAAACAAAGTGAAATCTGGCATTTTTGGAATATTAAAAGGGGCATAACTCCTGACCTAATTGACGGATCTCATCCATAATCAAACTCAATCGAGACATAATGGTCATAAACATTGCCATAAAGTTTGAAGATGATTGCTCAAAAGATGAAGATGCTAGAGTGTAAAACAACTGAAAATCTGGCTTTTTTTTTTTTATTAAAAGGGGTTAAAATCCTGCCTTTTTAAAAATTTAAATTCCCCCAAATCAAACTTTTTTCGAAAACATTATTTTTCAAAAGCATTGAAAAAAAAGTTTGAAGTTTGATTGTTTTAACAAAAAAAGTGTTTGGGGAAAAAATTTTTTGACCCCGCCGACGCAAGACGGGTTAAAGGGGACATCCGGGATCAAAATTGCTCACCTAAACTTTCCCTTAAGGTGAGCTAAAAATTTTTTGGGAAGGCGCTTTAAAGCACAAGGGGCGTCACAGGATCACAAAAGTCCCCCTGGCTTTTTGCTGGGGGGGGTTTTTAAAAAATCTGTAATCAGATTTTTTTTTTTAACTCTTTGTTTATTTGAAAGGGGGAATTTTATTAATAAACAAAAATTTTAAAGGAAAATTTTTTTATACAGTTTTTTTTTTAGCTTTTTGAAGGGAAAAAAGGGTTTTTATTTCACAAAAAAAAAAAATATATATAAAAATAACGATTTTCTGAAAATAAAATTTATTATTTCCTTTAAACAAATTTTTTGTCAGTTAAAATTAAATTTTTGCAAAATTTGAAAAATTTATTCCTTAAAATTTTTCAAAAATTTCCGTAAAAAAAAAATGAAAAGGGGTTGAAATACCCAAATTTTATTGGGTTTTAAAAAATAGGCACTAAACGGAGGTAAAGTAGTAGGGCCTCTTTCTTAAAAACGGGGTTAGTTCCGTGAAAAGGGCTGAGGGGTATGAATGTAAGGGGTTTCCCCATGGAACCCTACGGATGTGATATTTTTAAAAGGGCTTCTGGGCCTGTTGTAGGACTAATGAGTTGGGGGCGGGGGCATGGAATATGTAACACCCCCATGGGTGCCTTAAATTCTGGATGTTACAGTACACCCCGGTAAAAGGTTTCACGGGGATGTTTTTTTGGGGGAAACCCCGGGGGCGAAAATATCCCGAAAACCAAGGGTTTCTAAAAGAGAAACGGGAAAATTTAAAAACCCACGGGGGTCGGCTCACCCCCCGTAAACTTTTGATAAAATTTCCCGGATTATGAATGTCTGTGGAATTTTTAAAAGGGGTTCCCGTCCCCTCAAGGGTGAGTCTTTTTTTTTTTGGGCCCCCTTGCGGGAAAACCAAGAAAATACCACTGCCTAAGTGGTTTTTCCAACTTGGGATTTTCTTTAAAAACTTTCGGACCCCCCTTTCCATATCACCACAAAAGCTAGTTTCCATGGCAAGATTTTTCCCCATTTTTACCTTTTTAAACAAATATAAAATAAAAATAAACTTTTTAAAAACTTCCCTTTTAAAAATTTTAGAAGAAAAATTATAAACGGGAAAAAAAGAGGGCCTTTGAGGGCCCCTGAATCACTCCCCTTTGATTAAATAAATGGAACATATTTTGGTTTTTTTCTTTTGGGCCCCTATTTTTTGGGCCCCCAAAATTCCCCAAAATTTAAATTTGGGCCCCAAGATATTAGGGAAAAACAGACTTTCCCAAACCCCAAGTTTCATGTTATTGGGCTAAAAGGGGCCCTCCTGAATTTGTTAACAAGGTTTTTAAATGATTTGATTTTCATGCCCTACTTTTTGACCCCCATGCCCCAAATTTAAAAATTTGTCCAAGATTTGGGGGGAGACAAACTTTTTGACAATTTTTCATAAAGGTTTGGGCCAAAAAATGGGGCCTCTGGGTTTTTTTAAACGGGGGTTTTTTTATTGATTTAACCTCATGACCTATTTTTTGCCCCCACAGGGCCCAAAATTTAAAAACCTTGAAAGTTTTATGGAGAAAAAATTTCTGCCCAAATTTTTCTTTAAGATTGGGCCAAAAAAGGGGGGCCTCTACCCGGGGGTTTAAAAAGGGTTTTTATACGTTTTGACCTCGTGACCTCTTTTTGACCCAGCATGCCCCAATTTCGAACGCCCAAGTTTTTATGGAGAAAAAATTTGCCCAATTTTCCCAAAAATTGGGGCCTTTTAATTTATGGCTCTAGAGGGGTTCAAAAAGGTTTTGGGGGCACGTCCCCGGGGGACAAGGATGCCGGAAAAGGGGCGTCCCCCAAAAAGGGCCTCCTTGGCCAGTTTTGCTCAGGTGAGTTTTAAAATAGGTTGGCTTTTAAAGGACAGCTCTGCAAAACAATGTTTTTTAAAAAATATTCCCCCCCTCTTATGCCTCATATTTATATAGCTTTTTATATGCATGATGGGGGGACTCAAAAGGGGGCCTTGACACAAAGTTCAGAACTTATCTTGGGGGAAGGTTTACTAAGGTTAATTTTGAACAACTGCTAAAAGAAAAAAACTAAATCTTCACTGAAAATTAATTATATGTTAATTTCAAAAGTGTATGAAATTTTTAAAGGAAAGCAACTTTGTCAAAAATTTTTCAACCAAAAGTTTCCCGTGTTTCATGGCCCGTCGGACAAATTTAAATTTTTTAAAACACGGGGTTTTTCGTGGGAAAATTTAAAATTTTTAATCTCGTGCCCTTTGGGCCCTTTGGGGTACTTTTTAAAAAATAAACAAAAACCCTGTCAGAGGACAGCAGGGCTGGACTATCAAATTTTTGGGGTGGAAAACCCAAAAAAAAATCTTTTTAAATTTCTTCCCCTTTAACTTCCCCCGGGATATAATAATAGTAAAAACCTAAATTTTACCTTGATAGTCGGATCCCTTAATATTTTTAAGAAGTCTGCCCTATTTTGGAGACAAAAAAGGCATAAAAAAACCATTTAAAAATTTCCAAGTATCCAAGTTAAAAAAAAGGGCCATAATCTGTTTTAAACAGTTCCAAAATTTTTTCCCTTCCTTTGGGTTTTCGGGTGGTTTTTGAATACCTCCTTAACCCCAGTTTTCCCTAAAAAAATTTTGGGGATTTAAGCGGAAGTTGTAAGGCTTATTAATCTTTAACCTTTTTCTGGGGGAAATTTGGGGGGCCCCATAAGGGGGAAATTTAAATTTTTTCGGGGTTTTTTCCCTTGACGTAGGGGACCCCTAAAATTAAAAGTGTTTCCAACCCAACCCACCAATCTAATTTTAAACCCCCAATGAAGCCCCTTTTCCATAAAAACCCTTTAAAAAACAAAAAATTTCCCCAAAGGGTTTAAAAAAAGGGGCGAAAACCCCCCTTCCCTAAAAAATAAATCACCCCAAAAAAAAAGTTTTTCCCCGCCCCCTTAATAGTATTTTTCCCCCAACCCCCAAAACCCCCATTAAAATTTTAAAAAAACCCCCAATTCACCCCCCCCCCCATTCCCCTTAATTTAAAAACCAATAAAAAGGAAAAACCCTTCCCAAAATACAAAAAAAAAAGGGGGCCCAAATTCCAAATAATTTCCCCCCTTATTCCAAAAAAGGAAAAAACCCCCCCCCCCAAAAAACCCCCTTTAAAAAAAAAATTTAACCCTAAACCCCCCATTTTAAAAAAAAATGTTTAAAATAATCCATCCCTTGGAACTGGATTTTAACCCAAAAAATTCCTTGCATGAAAAATTTTAAACCCAAATTTCAAATTAAAAAAAGGGGCCGGGAATTTTAATAAAACCCATCAAAAGTTTGACCTTTTGTTGATCTTTTTAAAACAATTAAAATTTTCAATTAATTTCCATGGGGAAAAGGGAGATAAACCCTTGAAAGCCTTGCTTTGAAAAAAATTTAAACCCCCAAAACCCTATTCCCGGGCAAAACCCCTTTTCCCAAAGGGTTTAAGGGAAAAGGGCCTTTAATTTGTTAATTTTCCCCCCCCAAGGGGGTTACCCCTACCTTGGGGTTGGAGGCCTTTTGAAAATTTTTACAAAACTTTTAAAAGTAATCCCCCAAAAACGGTTAAAATTTTTTTAAAATGGTTGGGGATAGGTAAACGGGCATTGAAAATTTTTAAAACCAAAATTTTTAATTAAAAAGGGGCAAGATTTGAAAATATATTCCTTTAAAGGGATTTTATTTCCCTTGGTTGTTGATGCCCCTTAAACATTTAAAAAACTTTAAAGTTAATACTTAAATGGTTATTGAAAAACAAGCTTGATAGTAGCTTGCATGCAAAATTTTTCCCCAAATTTTCTATTGCATGCAAAACTTTTCCCAAAAATTTTAAAGGGTAAAAAGGGGCCCAAAATTTTTATTTTGGGAATTCGGGCCAAGGTTTTCCCCTTTGGGTTGTCTGAGGGCCCCTTTGAACATATTTAAAAAATTTTAAGTCAATACCTAAATGGTTTTTTAGATATATGGTTGTATTTTAACTTGCATGAAAAAATTTTAAACCCAAAGCTGCAATCCCGCGCCGAAAAAAGGGGGGATCCCAATAGCTCTCTTATTTTTTCCAAATTAGTTGAGCAAAAAAGGGTTTTCCCTTTATTACACTTGGCAAATTTGTAAAAAAGAGACCCTTTTGAGTTATCAGTTGGCAATGTTCCCTTTAACAATTTTTAAAGAAAATTTAAATTTTTAAAACCTTGTAAACCTTTTCCCCTTTTTGGGGGTACACCCCCAAAAATTTCTACTATTTTTTGAAAACTATTGTCAATGTTTAAATTAAGTCAATTAGATTTTGAGTGACCGGGTGGGACAATGCTTTTTTTACAGTTTTTGAAAGAATTTAAAAACTTACCATCTTATGCCCTTTGGGCCCTTTGGGGTTTGGGCTACCCCAAAAATTTTTTTGGGGTCTTTTCTAGTCATAAGAAACCCAACCCAAATTTTTGAGATCTCAGGGTCAAATAGAAATAAAAGTTTTATTCGGGCCAAGACTTTCATATAAAAATATTTTAAACCCAAGGGTGCCCTTGACCCTTGAGTTATTGGGAACCCCAAAATTAAAAAGGGGGTTCTTCTGCAGCCCAAAAAGAAACCCCAACCCATTTTAAGGGGTTTTTTTTTTTTAAGGGGTCAAAAAAGAACTTAAGTTATCACCTGAAAAGGGTTTGGGTTTT
>CM037788.1:63212968-63262968 GCA_021229015.1 Solen grandis | reverse complement strand
AAGAGATGAATATTTCCATATTAAATAACCCTTTATTATATCTGAGCATAACGGTAACTAACTATACACGTAAAATGATAGAATTGCGATAAAGGAAAAGGCTGTAAAAAAGTATAAACAGCAGCAGCACGGGCAAATATTATATAAGAAGATAGAAATTATAAACGTAAAAAAATTTAAATATACAAAGTAAACAATGGCGCCTGTCAAAAATGTTCTTGCAGGTTTTGGCACAAAATCTTAATAACGTTGAGTTTGTATTGGAAAACAGTAACAGTGTGTATATGCATTAGACATGGAAATTAGGTATTTCCGTAATGTTAAACAGCATACCTTACAGACTATGTAATCCCTTTAAAGGTACAACAAGAGCCGCCTTGCACCATACCTTCTCATTTAGTCCTTGCTTCATATACCTGGGATCACCAGGGGCAAATTTTGGAGTATCTATCTTCTATTTATTTTGGAATTAATTTCTTGTTGATAAAGGCAGATTACAGCTGGTATCTGCAATTAGTGCTTGCAATAAATCTGACTATAAAAGAATACTGACGTGTTAAGTAAGACAGGGATAATGGAGAGTCACTTCATCAACCATATCGCAGACATTTTCTGGATTAGCTAATGGGTTTTTGAACATTTATAGTTTCCCCAAACGTTAGATTTCACAAATGTTGTTGTTCTATGTACGGCGCCATTAACACATGGGTTCATCAGTGTTAGCTCAAGTGTTACATTTTGTGTCACTAATGCGATGCTGGAACTGACGTTTGTATATAAGACAGTTTATGAAGCTAAAAGGAGGGGGCGTGATATGAAATACGGGACATGATGTACTGTGGCACCTTCTTTGTACGCTTGGGGTCTCCCTCCGCTGGACGATGCTATATGACTGATTTACTGTCACAGTGGCGACAAACAAAGCATACTCAAGTCGGGTATACTTATTGAATGTGTCGAATGCAAAATAAATAAATTAATTAATTAAAAAAAAAAACACATAAAACTTTTAAAGTAAAAATCACTAATTTCAAAGTTTTTACCTTGTTTTATATCGATTACGATGAGTGCATAAATGGTGCCGCTAGTGGTGACGTATATGGCCGGCCGGGAATGACTGGAGATAGTCCGCGTGTCTGGCACGTGTGACCACCGTACCATCTCACGATCGTCAACGTGAACAAGCTATCCGGATATTCATATATCATCTAAAGTAAACTTTAAACGCCTTCCAGCTGGCTTGCGGTAGGTCGGTGGTTCTACCCGGATGCCTCCGTGCATTCGGGGTCTTCCTCCACCTGTAAATAGGTGGACGTCGCTATATGACTTAAATACTGTCAACTCAAATAGCCAAGTCAAACTTCAAGCACGCACACATGCACGAACGCAATCATTATTATTTGAGGTGTGTGTGTGTGTGTGTGTGTGTGAACATAATCACAGAAAACGAGAAATGGCTAAATCTGGGTCCCAGGAAAGCGTTGGCGTATCTAGATGACGTTTGACGGACGTAAACCATTACATGACGTTCCCCTGACGTCGTTAATAAGTCGTTCTACATAATACTTTATTATATAAATGTCAGCTTAGACATTATTTTATTGTAAAATACACGGCTAGGGTTAATGCAATGTCAAAAGTAATCAAATCATGTTAATACTGGATATCTATGTCATTTAGGAAATAATTTTCACACTTGTCGCTCCATTTTCATTTGAGACTCACTCAGTTGTTTCGTTTCTATAAAAATGACTTCCGCAGTAGACTGTAAACAAACGTTCTTAGATTCGCCAAGTATTACTATTCTAGAATGCGCATGAGATGTAGTCTTTCTTGTTCTCTCGTGAGATATTCGACTCTCCTCTTATCAATGTATGCTTCCTGATTACTTGTTAGAGTAACTAAAGAATTACTTAAAAATAATATATGATTCTAAATGTGTACATTTAATTACCCCGGAACTCAATGCTACCAGATGAAAGTAACAATGTATTTTGCAAGCAGTTCAACAATGTATTATTAGAACAGATAGATTTAGATAAAATCAATGTTTTTAATATGTGATAAACATTATTTTCATATTTACATTTGCATTTAAGTTATCCCAATCTCACATTTGTGTCTCATTTTTGTCTACCGGGACGAAAGCAGATTCACTAGTGTATACATTTTTCTCCCAAACATTTTAAAACATATCTTACAGTAACAGGTTTTAGTCAAGGTGAGTTTTTGTGATCACTCTGCGTTCGTCGTCCGTCGTCGTCCGTCGTCAACAATTTGCTTTAAACGACTCTCCTCTGAAACCGCTTGACAGAATTTGATAAAACTTGTTATTGATGATCCTTGGGTGAACCTTCACAAAAATTGCTAAAATAAACTTGATCCATGTAGAACTCTGGCTGACATGACAACGGAAAGGAAAAAATATGAAAACCATAAAAATCATCTCCTTCAAAACTACTGGCCAGATTTCGAAATATTTTAGTACAGATGTTCCTTGGGTAACTCTCTACCAAGATTGTTAAAATAATGCCGATCCGTAAAAAAAACATTGCCGCCAGGAGCGGTGCTAATTTGCCTTAAATGTATAAAGTGAAAACTTAAAACGACATGAAACCGCTGGACAGAATTTGATTAAACTTGGCAAGGATGATCCTTGGGTGAACCTTCACAAAAATTGCTAAATTAAACTTGATCCATGTAGAACTCTGGTTGCCATGGCAACGGAAAGAAAAAAATATGAAAACTTTAAAAATCATCTCCTTCAAAACTACTGGCCAGATATCAGAATGTTTTAGTACAGATGTTCCTTGGATAACCCTATACTTAGGTGAGCGTCCAGGGTCTCTATAGCCCTCTTGTTTACTATATAGACGAAGAAGGAACATTAAAACTAGCGCAGAGAATTTTCTTAAAATTTGCATGATTATAGAGAATAATAATAAAAACAAATTTGTGGAAAAAACGGGGGTCCCTATTCTACTTGTTGAGTTATCTGCCCTTGAAAGTGGTTTGTTTGTTCATTATTGTCATTTTCAAGGGCAGATAACTCACTATTATGGATAGCAACGCGTCATTTGATTTCAAATCGAAGTTTGGTACTCTATTCCCTGTCATTGTGTAAAATTTTCAGAAATTCTAATTTTATACGATAGTCGATTACGCGAGCATAATTATAGAAATTTTCTTAATTATTTTCAAGAAATTTATTAAATTTACCAGCTGAAACATAGTGAAAACTTTGTTGCAACGAATTGTTTTAAACTTTGCATAATGACTTGAAATGAAAATTTTGAACAATAATGTGAAATGAAATAAGGTATCGATAGGCCTGATTTTCAGTTATCTGCCCTTGAAAATGATAGAAAATAGCATAAACCCCACATGGTACTGGTACAGCTCCATTGCTTGGCGCCCAGGAATGGTTGGCCCGATGTCAGGATAATGTGACTGGGAATGGTAGCATGCCACATGTCTACGATGTGATACTGCAGTTAACAACACGATATATTTCTCAAGTAAACATCGTCTGCAAATGCCTGAAATAATGTAGGCCGGACGTTAGACCCAAAACAAACCTTATTTAGGATGTTGTACCATATTATATTACAGACCTCTAAAAATTATACAAAAATTTGATGCGTAAATAATAAAAATACACAATGCAGACATGGATTTAAAACTGATGTACAGAGACAATAATGAAAATTCTTCAACGATATGCTAATTTAATTAAATTACATGCTTGTGTTCAACAAACCATTTAAACGGATGATTAATAGACGTATTACACAATTACGACCGATTTATCATCGACCTCAAATATTATATGTCAATTTATCATGAGACGGATGTTTTACTGAAAATTTCGCACATTCTCGGACTGGATTCAGTCGAGGGGAAACATCATAATAGAGTACTTTTAAACCATTCTTACTTACGCTCAACAATATATTAACATTCTAGAACGAGACTGGACATGATTTTCCCGCGTTTTAGAGGCACTGGCACTAATTCACGTGTAACTACATCAGAACTTTCTGAACCAATCAAAAGAAGGTTTACAAAATAACACTGTTGCTCTAAAAAAAGTTTTAATGGTTCACTAAAAATTAAGGATTTTGTTTGCATAAACGTGTGAAAAGATTAAGATGTAAAATAAAGCAGACATAAAATACCGTCCATGTGATTTCTGTATAGACATATATACTTCAGACAACGGTACATTGACGGGAGATCGATTACCTTGTCCCCACCCATTAGCACGTGCCTTCCAAACTAACGGTCCTTTCCATCGAGGTTTTCTGGACTGGACCAGTACTTAGCGTTTGGGAAGGTCATGATAAAGGAGTCGTGTGGCTACTTTTCCACTGAACTACGTCGCATTTAGTTTTAAAATGATTTTTTTTTTCGAATGATTAAAAAATCACATACGATTGCTTCAAATGTGCGATAATATCGCAAAATCGCTATATTTCTGTATGAAAACACGTATTTTATAATTGTTATTGCATTTATTATATCCATTGGTTTAGTTGTACACTTGAACGACTTTGCTACTACCGAAATTGTCTCAATCAACAATATCTAGATTTAGTATAATTTTATTACATTTCATTCTGACGTTTTCGCATTCAATGCGTCATCATTCGTACATATACAACACAAGATGACATCCGAATACAATGAGAACATATATGCACGTGTACTATCTTGCAGCAATAAACTAATTTCCATGCAAGGTTAGAAACCTATGACAAGTGTTAACCACTAATTAGCTAAATGATTAACCAAGAATGACTGTATTCCTTGTTGTGACATATATTTACAGTCGATCATCGCTCGGATATAATGCTCGTTTATATTTACCTTTCATATTCCCTAATACGTCTTTTTAATCGCATTAGTTGAATTCTTCAAATAATTACATGAAGGTTTCTGTTCACCAAAAAAACTTACTAAATGATTTGTCTTATTTTACAGCGGATGTAATGAGGTTCATATTTATCATAAAACCTTTTAAGAGCATATATTACTGTTTAATATGGAAACTTTTGTTTTTGCTGATGCATTTGTGTGGTAAGTTACTATCGAATGTCGTATTTTGACAGTTCATGCATACATTAGACCTGAAAGAATTTGAGTTATAACAAATCTCTATAAACATACATATTTCACATTTGAAACCAAAAGACCTACTTTTTACTGGTATCAAAATACATGTCATCATTTTTTGCTGGCACGTTATGAAAATATAAGTGAACTAAAACTTTATTACAATGTATCAAATAAAATTGAAATAGATATATTTATCATTTTATTCTAAATCGAGTTATATAATTATTTCACATTTTTGAAATTGACTCCTTTATATACATGTATTTGTAAGTCAGAACTCGTCTACCGAGCCAGGTACAATTGCTTATCTCGTAATATAACACGACACTAGTTGTTTTGGAGATTCGTACTTGTCCTTAAATCTCCATTCAGCGCCATATGTTTGTTGCCATGGATACTTATAAACTGATTTTTCCATACTAATATTTTTTAAGTTATATTTAAATTCTCTTTCAAGTGTTAACTAAGATCTTAGGAAAGTTTTCTTCCTAGATAAATTACCGTCTTTCTTCTTAGGCCGCGGATCCGGAGGTCGTGGGTTTGAATCTCGTTCGGGGACAATTCTTTTTTCATAACTTTCCAGTGTGCCAGGTACTGATGAAACAAAAATAGTTCAAATTTAAGAAACGTTAAAATATGTTTATGTAATAAATATACTTAAAACCAAAATAGTCTGGTGGGGCCCAATGACCTGATACGATATGTTAGAGTCGTTAAAACGGTGATTGTATAGAAATCTGCCAACAGCATAGTGCATCTTAAAATTCCTGATAAAGGAACACAACAGACACGCACAGGCATACAGATAGGCAAAGTAATATTTCTTTATGGAGGTTAATTAAATCCTCATCGCTCTAATTTATTTCTCAGATATTATCATTTCTAAATGAGACGTCGCCGCATTTGGTCAAACACAAAGCAGAACTGTATCAAAGATACAAGGAGTGGCGTGAAGATATATTTCAATTTTCTCATCACTATGTCGACATAAAGAGACAAAAGTTCCGTTATACAATTTTGCAAACATTTACAAGTCATCAAATTTTATGAAGATGAATTAATTAACAGACGAGGGATAAAAAGAGCACGTGCTACTTCAATACCTTTCAGAATATTTATTGCTTGTTGAGACACCGATGTTAAATTATACAGTCACGGTTCGTACAGACATGATGTTGGACGTTTCATTAACTAGATAAACGACGGATGCAGGATGAAAATTGAGGGCGGTTTTTGAAACTAGTTACGGTCGAGATTTCTATGTCTGCGTAAACATATAATATAGTTGAAACGGTGACATTTTATTTTTAGAAAATAAAGCAGAAACATAGCAATATCGTTTCTGTTAATAAAAATGGATCTCACTTCATGGATTTTATTTTTTACATTTTATAACTTTTTAAGTTTTTGTGATTGCAGACTATTTAAAATAGCATGGTTGTGTCCGGGCCCGAAGTCACAATATTTTATAAACAGCAATAGCAGTGTTGGTGCCTTGAGACTGGCCCTAAAAACAATATCCAGTAATCCGCGAATTCTTGGTGGACATGACCTCAGGTAAACTACTTATTATTCTTATTATTTTTTTTTTTTTTTTTTTTTTTTTTTTCTTATATCTGTATCGTGTTTTATGATATCTGTCTATTTAACTTTGAATATTTTTGTTTGTGTGTTACATACACATAAAACATACATTTTAATGCTTTTGCAGTAAGTCTATACAATCACAGGTCTATTTTTTTCCTGAGTTTGTTGTTTAACAATGTTATACAAGTTCGAAAACCGCAAATTGGTGAACAACTATGATTTATGGGAGCCAGTCTATGTTTAGATGCAAAAAGGGGGGTGGGGCGTAACCACGAACTTTCCGGTTGTGTCTTAGAGATTGAGAAGCAAATATGCTTAAGATTTTACAGACTGACAGATATGATTTTATTATATATCAGGAAAATATAAAACTCTTGATAAAAAAACATCATATTTTCTCTAATAAAAACATTATTTGTCGTTGAAATTGATCATTTTAAACCTGTATTTAAGAAAATTCGTGAGAAGGTCTTACTTGACTTCTTGTTGTAGAAAAGGAAATTTTAATTTGGTTGATATCTTAGAAGAAAAACATTAAGCAATTTATCGAAAATCAGTCCATGTGAAAATTAATTTTAATACAGAATTCATCATTGTGAAAAGCTTGCTCAAATAATGAGCTTTATCAAATTTATAGTTTTTATTTAGGTTTGTAGGTTGAATTTTACGGCTTAACGCACCATGTGTACATGTGGCATGTTACCACACATATTTACATTATTCGGCAAGACACCATAAGACAATGTTACGACTTTCTGGAGCTTTTATTTCTTACTCTAACTTAATTAAGCAATGTTCTCAATGAGACAAATTTCTCTTGTCTAAACAATGTCGTATAAGTAGACCTCATCAATTCTTTATTTCTTTATTCATTCCGTCTCATTCTGGTTTAGCCCATACTATAGAGATGTATGAACACGCTGTGTCATAATCAGTGTTTTGTCTATAACTCATACTTACCAGAATTTTTTGGTAAAACATTAAGAATAATTTATCACAACTTTCAAACTCGGACACACATCTGGTAGAGCTGACCTGTACAATTGGTGTATGCTAATTAGTCCACTTGTTATTCAAGCTTGATCATGGCAGTGTATGATTTTATTGCTTGTTTCTAGAGAATAAACTTCAAGAGAACTTGTCAAAATGACGTATAATTGCTTCATTAATCATCACAATCGTGTGTCTATAAGGCGATCAGCGGTGTACCTTTAAATATAGAATGATATATTGACTGTTTTACAGTGGACGAGATGAAATGTACAGAAGAAAATAACATACATACAGTTTTCATGTATGTCTTAACATATCTAGTCTTTCCATATTTTTTAAACACCAGGCTATGTCATATCTTACTTGAATCAACTTAAATTTACTGTTGTCATGTCCTAAAGCAGCGAACAGTGTGGCCATACCACGTGGTATATGGCGTCATTTTAAGCTATCACAAGCAGGATCATTTGCATCGATTTGAGAAAGAAAACTGCTTTAATCGCTTTTATTTCTTTACCAGTTCTAATTGGAAATAGTGCATGCGAAACAGAAAAAGTCCCTGTGATTTTTGTCATATGTATAGTATTTCCTAACATTCTGGAAAATATTTTTAGCGATGCGCTTTACGTGTTAGCAAACAAATTCTCACGATCACGGCACAATTTCCTGCTGCGGAATGTACATTTAAAATTGATAAAGAAATGAAATACTTAAGCAGTTTTTCCCTCTGAAGTGATGCTTTTCGCGATAGCTTAAAATGGCGTCATATACCACGTGGTATGGCCACACTGAGTGAAGCTATATAGCAATATATCAAACATTGTTTAGGAAGAAGTATGTCCTGCATCTTACACTTGGATGCTCTGTACTTGTATAATACACCGGTATGTTATGTCTTCGCCAATGTCTTCCTACCAATGAACTTGAAACTTATGATTTCTGTGATCGTGTCTGACCATTATTTGTAAGAGTATAGAGTGAATTCCTATAAAATAAGGTGTAAACTACTTTTGTTTCAGGGTAAAGTTTTTTGACACGGAATGTAATGTTCAATCAGCCATGTCGTCCGCCATGTTGGCACACTCGACCTATGACCCGGATGTAATTATAGGCCCCCCTTGTGATGACGGTAACAATGATTTATGTTAATTTCCTTATTTAAATATTTGTTGTCTTCATTTTATGATGGCGGATGTAGATTCGTAATGCCCATGAGCAAATCAAGAGATGGAAACGTGGGGTCCAGACACCCCCACACCCATTGATATTTCGGTGAAACGGGGGTTTGTGCTATAGAAGTTCGGTTCCAACTTCATATTTCGTTACAACCACTTTACTTCCAGAACTAAGACCATCCTTTTATTTGAAATGCTGGATCTGCGCATGTTGTCGTTACAGTCAAAACATCTTCCTAAACGAAACATAGGGAGGGGCCTCCGTAGTCGAGAGGTGATAATGGCTGATATACATGTGCTATACGTGTGCTATACTTTTCCCCTCGAGTCCCAGCCCTGTGGGATTATTCATGTGAAGAAGTCTTCCAGCTAGTTTGCGGCAGGTCGAGGGTTCTACCCTCGTGTACTTGGGGTCTTCATCTACCTTTGTAATAAGCTTGACGTGAACTGAACTACAGTCGTGGTGACTGTAACCTCCAAAACAGCAACAATTTCGCTTCAGACTAGAAATTATTTCGATCGTCAATATTTCCTACATTTATAATCAAATTGTTCATATGCGCTTAGTATTCCCTTTTGAAAACCACCGAGAGTGACTAGTTAAAGCGGTAAACACGTCTGTTCCAAAATAGACGAAATTATTGCGAAATGATTTAAGGTTATGATGATCTGGTTTTATTTGTATTAAAAAGCTGTTCATATATTTTATATGACATATGATTTAGTTCTGCTTTTTAATTGTCTACAAGTAGATGGATGTGTGTTTGATATTATTATTTTATTATTAATCTCCCTTTATTAAAACCCTGTGAAAAGGTATAGATTTTGCAAATGTATTCTTCACTGTTTCTCTGAATTAGAAAGAGAATCAGGGTTTGGGGCCAGTTTTGCGGTCACCTTTTGGTGCGCTAATAGCAGAATCCAGTCAGATGCAGGTTAACCGTCGAGGTGTTCACTTCGTTGAAACTGAGCATTAGTTATTAAATATAGAATTAAAGTGGCTGGGACTTTATGTCGAGACACTGCCGAACTTTTGTCTCGTGCTTTCATGTAAGCACTTCTTTCTTGAGAAGGGCAGAATTAGTGACGCGATCAGTGCACGGTCCGTAGTTGTAACTGTCGTTATCATTTGAAGCCTAGCTTCTTTGATAGGGCTTGGCGTCTGCCTGGACTTCGAAGCCCAGTTATCTCGTGACAGGCAGGCAGGCAGACGCCTAAACTTTTTGATAGGAACTGGTTTATTTTGTTCATAGGCCGGGGTGTGACTTAGGGTAGCTGTAATTCCTGCTAGGTATACAACTGGGGGACATTTTTTGTGATATTACATGTATATCTAGTTTATTTAACGTTAATTCACATTGATTCTTTCTGATTTATTTGGCTTTGAATTAGTTTTTGTAACACTCATTTTAATCAGCTGTGTATATATTACTGCCTCAAGTTTTCGTTACTTAATCAACTGGCTAGACAGGCCTAAAGGAAAATTTATGTAAGGTTAGTGATACGTTTTCTTAAACCCGCCGCTCGGATGAAATACGCTACAATTGTTTAGTTTTGGTGTACACTGTATACAACGGAAAAATAAAATGACTACAAATGTGGTGAGTGTACATAAATTTTAATAACCAATCACACAACAAACTTACTTTGCAGGCATGAGGGCTGTTGCACAGATGAGCACATTTTGGAATATACCTGTTTTTGGTTGGCATAACAACGGAATAGAATTTGACGGAGTTCAAAACTATCCCACACTTCTTAGGATGTCACCACCTTTGAATAACTTTGGTATGTTTCACTTCTGCTATCCACCAAATCATGCTTTCAGTATATATTCTTTATAACGTTTCAAATCATGTTTCCTCTAGTAGTCACAAACTAAATCTTGTATTATGGTTTTCACAATAACTAGTATTGTGCTTTTGTAATTTATCAATGTCTCATTATCTCTTAGCAGTCTACTCTTAGCGACATTTAAATAACACCAAAGAGGTGCTGGGATATATATTCTTTGCTGCTTTTAGAAATTCAGTCTACTTGCAAAACAATAGATTCACATGTTACTCTTTTAAAGTTTATCAGATTTTACACCGTATAAGGTTGTTTCTGTTTACTTCCGAAAATATTTCCGAAAAGTTTCTATCATTTCCGTATAGCAAACGTCAATTCAAAGAGGTAGCACAGATTAAACTATGATTGGCTTTATACACATGTTGTGATATTGTCTTGTATTACATTCAATACTGGTAGGCAATATAGGCCTTGTTCAAGCGCTAACTATATTCACCATAGTTAAGCCATACACCGCCAAAACCCGGTGTACCGGTAATTCGACTTAGGTGATGTCATTTTTCAACCATAGTTCTACCCACGCTTTTTCTCTGGTCTGTATGGATACAATATGGTTGATGTTGACTTGATTTTCTGAAATAAACTTTTCTGTGTATTACTTATGAATTGCTTAGATAATTTTCGACATTTAAAGATAACTTGTTTTATATAAATCAATTAACTATATATCAAGTGCTTCCCCTTTTACAATAGGGATCGAACATCGTACTCAAACAAAAATGTACCCAAGTAAATGGTCAATCTGAATAAGAAGAAATAATGGCTAGATATTTCTTATTCAAGGGATGAACCGCCAACCGAACATATTTTGCACAGCCAGTGACATATTTTTTTCTCATTTGTTAGAAGAAAATATTTGTTTTTCCTCGTCACTACACAAAAAATCTAAAAAAGTGAACAGCTTAATAAACTGCGGATTTCTCAGCTTTTAGCGACGAGAGCAATGAGGCATCAGTATATCGAACGTTGACAAATCGTCCAAAAGGGAAAAAAATAAATACGTTTTGTAAACGTTTCTCTGTTTTGAAATTAATAACAATTTAGATTAAATGTCAGTCGGGCAGAAATAGTTCACCGTGAGAAGTAAAAAATATGTTAACATTAGCCGCATAATCAATATCTTATATTTTGAAATTAGATGAACCCATCCCAATGTCATTTAACTTAGAATAACAGAATATTACGAACTTCGCGTCCTTATTGATCTTGTTGTTATTCTTTACTTAGACGAACTACGTTCGCTGAGTTATATACCAGCATCTTGTTGTGTTCGGAAAAGCAGTAGAAATAAACTTAAACCTCTGCTTGGTAAAACGACGGTACGGTTAGGCAGTGTCAATAGTCAGACTAATTATTCTCCCTGAGCTCTTTACTCGAAGTTTAAGCCAGAGCTAGCCTGGGCACGTTACAGAAGTATACCTATTAGTGAATGGTAGGTTTCCTTTGCTCTATAGAATTTTTATGCACGGATGCTTTCCGTGCTTCAGTCGTGGTTCACTCCTTTACAATCGATGTAAAATATAAACAAGAGCTGTATTTACTGCGTGTATCCTTTATCAATAAAAAGTAAGATGATATCAGATATATGACTTTTGTGCGTTATGATATATATACTTGATTCATAGAATCACCTGCCCTTTAATGATATTGAAAAAAAATATTTATGTATATAATACAGCCGTATGTGAAAAACATATAATTATACCAAATGATACACGGTTATTACATCTTCTGAAGTATCAAATTATTGATTGCTTATTTATGTTTTCAGGTAAAGCTTTAGTACATTTACTTCGCCAGAACGGTTGGAAAAAATTCACATTACTTTATGATGGAGAGCCAAAATGGTTGCATGTTGAAGAGGCGGTACAATCCGAGGTACTCGGAACGAATGACTTCCGGATCCTGTATAGCTCTCATCAGGTTGACAGGTCTATTACAGACCACGATCTAAATCAGATATTCGTCCAGGTGAAAAAATTCGCATCAAGTTAGTATGATATTTTTCTTTATTCAAAATTTGCGAAAAAAAATATAGGGGTTTAAGTAATTTAAATATACTTATGAAGTTATTTTCTATATGACTAGAGAGCATTCCTATGTAACTTCACAGTGTTTTCACTGCTTTTTTTATTTTTGCAATCTTTGAAATAGACAAATATAATTTTAACCTGTAAAGATTATTATGGCAACACAACATTCTTCTTATCTTTATATATATATTAGCCATATGATCAACATTGAGATAAACTGTTATTTTATTTGTTACACTTAGATAACTGTAAATATCCCACCCCTAAATCAAAAGCTTTTACATGTAACTGGTGTTACACATTAAAAATAGAATGGTTTAAACTTCGTTGCAAGTTATCGACTGTATAAAGACAATTTTGCCTTACCCTTTCTATGTTTTCATTGTTATTTTCTTTGCAGTTATCGCCCTTGCGTGTCCGTATCCACTGGTTCGCAGGTATATGCTGGCAGCCGGGAGACTAGGACTAACAAATGGGGACTTTGTTTTTATTCATTTAGATGCAGAGGTAGATATGTCGTTCTGGTCCATCTTTATATAATACAGACAGGTTTCCATGATGATTCAGACACTTTCAATGAATCTTCATTATTGAATATTAAAGGTTATCTCCCCTGTCAATACGTGAGACAACTATGAAGAATTTAGATTCAGGAATATAAACTAGATCTACGTATACCTGCATAGAAAATGTTCGCGTCGCTTTCAAAAGGAAAAAAATAATATCCATTTCCAAAGTAAAATACTTTGAAATTTAGATACTGTTCTTCAGTAAAATGTACATTAGACGACATGTTTCCACTTACCCGACCGCCCCTTTTTTAGTACCGCAATAAACTTTACCTAAGCATTCTGGTTATGTTGTTTTCGTCACATCCTCTAAACAGTAATGAAAATATAGGGAAAAGGAAAATAGGAACAAGAGGGCCTAGATGGCCCTGTGTCGCTCACCTGAGTAAGATGGCTGTGTTAGGCATAATGACAAAAAAAATCTGACATCTAAAGTATTTTCTAACATTTGACTAAGTGACCTACATATTGATCCTACCTGAATTTGAACTCAACTGGGAATTCATGCAGTCATCATTCATATCAAGTTTAATGAAGACTGGGACAAAAATGTAAAATCCTGACCAAATCTATTGAAGATTGGAAAACTGTGGCCTTAGAGTGTTCACAAGTTTTTCTAGATTGACCTGGTGACCTAGTTTTTGACCCACGTGATCCAATTTCGAACTCATCCGAGCTATCATATAGGCAAACATCCTGGCCAAGTTTGATGAAAATTGGGCCTAAACGGTGGCCTCTAGAGTGTTCACAATCAATTGTTGACGACGGACGACGCACGTCGGACAAAAGGCGATCACAAAAGCTCACCCGAGCACAAGTGCTCAGGTGAGCTAAAAAAAGTTTTGCCGACCTACGGTTACCTACCATATTTTTATGAGAATGTAGTGGAAACAAACAACTTATCTTTTTTTTTTTTTTTTTGCCTTTATACGCATTAACTTTATAACTGTGACATTTAGATAGAGTTATACATACATTATTATGCCACATTTGTGTCTGTATATCACCCACTTTTAAATAAATTCAGTTCATAGGATAAAAAATATCAACTTTTTTATCCAAAAATGGTTGCTTCGTGAATTAGCAATGCGTATATAAAAAGATATTTAGCAACGACTTAGCCTTTTTAAAGTAGTATTACACGGTAAATTTGAAATGATCCGAGGACTGACAGGAAAATATAAATTCTTGGGGTGACTCGAAAAAACGAAAGCACTTGATCCTGCGCAAAGACTGTACTTCGGATTAGCCCTCGACTTATCTCGATTTTACTGTACGGCGTAAAATTTGCTTAAAATTACGACACGTTAAAACCATGGGGTATTTAAAGGACACAAGAGATAGAAGGAAAGAACTAAATAAAATAAATCTGATAAACACTTCTTGACCCAACATCAAAAAGTGGTTAAAATATTTATTTCCAAACCTTCACTTTCAATTTAGATTTACACAGAAGATTATCTAACATCAAGCGTTTTATCAAATGGAGCCTGGAGCCGCGGCGACGTCAATGACCATGACGCCAGGACCGCATCGGAATCATTAATACACGTAGGGTAATTTGTTTTTACCCTAGACAAAATGCATGTATAGTGATAAAGTTGACTATATTGATGACTCTGCTTGCACTAATTATTTTAGAACCGTGAATATAAATATTAAAAAAACAACAGATTGAGATGCGGGTCATGCTCTCATTTATCAACAGTAGTTTTTTGTGTTTTTTTTGTTTTTTTTTTTTCAATTTTGACGTCTAAAGAAAACAAGTTATACTGTAGCTTACTTATCCTTCTGGACGGTTCCATGATTGGACCAGTACTTCCCGTCTTGGAATATCGTGAAAGATACTTGCTTCTATACATTTACTGCCTACAATCTCTCCAGAAATTAATATCAAACTAACAGGTGCCCATGTCGGTCCGATGTGATATGTGAGAGTGTGTTTGATGGGTTACTTCTCCGGCTACCCCAGTTTCTTCCCAACCACTTACAGGACAACACGAACTTAGTCGTAAGAGCCAACAATAAGAGATTCAAATATTGCATATCGCTTTGTCTATTCGTAAAATAAATAAAATTCAATTACATGTATATATGCAATGTATATACACTGTGTATATAAACCCGATTCATATTTTAATTAACTATTTGATGTTATGACCAGCTGACATTTTCTTTATTTTTCACCTTGAAGATTATCACTGATCCCATGAATGATGACAGAATGCCAACCGACCCATTGCCTAGCAACCGATACAACGAATTCTCTAATTTGGCAATGAATGGATCGACCAATGGGCAGCCCGGATGGGAACTTCCGGTTTTAGGAACGGTAAGACTCTGAGCTCGTCTCTGTAATTGGTTTAATGGCATACTGTTGTATCAAGCTGTACATATCAAGTACCTACACTTTTCACAGTTTACTCATGTCTGTCTTGTTGGTCCAGGACTGTTTGGTCTGACTGTCAGATACCCAGGATATGCATTGATTTCTGAAAACCGCTGCTTAGACTATTGCAATTTGAGTCAATGTCCGTCGTCCGTCAGGACGAACGTCCGTCAACGTTTTCTTGTGTACGCTCTAGCATATTCATTTCTTGAGCAATCTTCTTTTTAACTTTTTGACAATGTTTATAGCCATAATCTAGCGGCCAAGTTCAATTATGGCTGATATCTGCTCATTGTGTCCTGTGTTATGGCCCTAGAATGATAAAATATACAAGATTCCACTTAGTGTACACTTTAACATTTTCATTTCTGAAGCAATCTTTTTCAAACCATATAAAATGTTATGACCATAATCTATCGGCCAGGTTTGATAATGGCTGATATCTTGTCAGAGGGCTTGGTTACCCTTGCTTGGGTGTGGGTCGTCCAATGACAAGAAAGAATGAATTCTTTTGCTTCGACGTTGTCTTATTAATATTCAACTCTGTATAATATTTAATTATTCCAGATTGTTTCCAATCAATATAAAATGGCTGTTCAATTTTGGAATTTGACCTTATCAGTGACCCATGTCATGTGATTAAAGAAAGAGAATTGAATAGGAAAGAATCATGCATGTTAGTTATTGCCCTTTTTATAAAGATTGTAAAAGGGTCATTTACACAGAAATTGACTATTTTTTTATAAGATATTAAATAGGTTTGAAATAAAAATAAAGAACTAGAAGATTAACGAACTATTTATTTGTACATTTATTTCTGTTTTTACCCTATGACAATCTGACTACTGCGTCAAAAGTTAAGGCCCTTGAGCGATAAAATGCCAAATTTAAATGTGAGCACACTTTAGTTTCTTCATTTCTGAAGCTATTATTTTCAAACTTCATGATAATGTTTATGGCCATAATCTCATGGCCAAGTTCAATTATGGCTGATATTGGCCAATTCTGTTAGGAGTTATGGCCCATTTATATACTTATACAGGGCAAAGCTTTATAAAGAAACTGGCCCCGCCCCAGGGGTCACTTGATTTTACATAGATTTATATAGAAACCACAAGGCCTGGACTTTAGATAATTGGTTTGTAATATGAATGGACCTTTGTTCAAATCATGGCCCTGGGGTCAAAATTGGCCACGCCCAATGTTCACTTGTTTTCACATAGCTTTAAATAGGGAGCTATAACTATAATTTCGGAGCACATGTACAATTTGTTTGTGGAATTTAACTTTGTCCTTAGATGACCTTGATTATGACAGTGACTTATTTTGATCATTTAAGCTAGGCCTATAAATTTTGACCACCGGTACAGTTTTGTATATGTCACTGAACTTTGAATTGGATTACCTTGACACTGACCCAGTGACCTTACTGCGTTAAGTTAAGCGCAACCGTAGAGTTCCACACAATTCTCTTTATAACCAAAGGCTGACCTGTGCATGACCTTTTCCAGCCGGATGTCTACTCTATGTTCCTGTATGATTCCGTGGTCGTGTGGTCAGTGTTGTCGGACATAATGATCGCTGCGGGCCAGAATCCTAGAGACGGGAAGGCCATGATGAGTCGAGCCAAGCGTTTCTTTGCTGAGGGTACGTATTTGATTAAATGTAATGTTACTTCCCAGTTTTAACATTGACCTTTAAAGCTCTTCAGTTTTCATGCACGGCTAGGTCAATTTCTCACAAACAGTATCATAAACAAATCCGTGTTGGGTTTTTTTTGTGTTTTTTTTTCGTCCGTGCGTTCGTCCGTGCGTCCGGCGTCAACAATTTTCTTTGAATTTCTTTTCTTACCAAGGTTGTTCAAATCATGGCCCTGAGATCAAAATTGACCCCGCCCCAGGGTATTTTACATAGACTTACATAGGAAAAAATAGAAAAATCTTCTTTGTCAGAAACCACAAGGCCTGGAGATGAAATATTTGGTGTGTAACATGGCCTAGTAAACCTCTACCAAGTTTGTTCAAATCATGGCCCTGGGGTCAAAATTGGTTCCGTCATTAGGGTCACTTGTTTTATATAGACTTAGCTTAGGAAAACTCTCAAGAAATCATCTTGTCAGAAACCACAAAGCCTGGAGTTAATATGTTCACTAGTGGACCTCAACCAAATCTGTTCAAATCATGGCCCTGGTGTCAAAATTAACCCCACCCCAGACTTATATAGACCTATTAGAGCCATGACCTTCGATGGCAGGTACAGTTTTTGTGTGGAATTTAGATGATCTTGCTGTGATTCTGCATGGATTGTGTATTCAGTATGACTCATAATTGGCAATGAAGGCAATATTTCTCATGTGAGCGATTCAGGGCCATCTTGGCCCTCTTGTTAATGTAAACCAGCGCATTCGTTGACTACTTTTCTCCAGTGTAGCTACTGGGTATTATATAAACATAACTGCCATTACATATCTAAATTATGTTTTGGTGTTTGTTACAATCAAGACAAAGTTTTATGATTGTAAAACAGTATAGCAGATAGTTCCGTATGTTTTCTTGCATATTCGGGGCTTTAAGAGTGCTAGAAATTCTCACGTGATATGACATCATACTAGTAACATTTTGAATCAGTCAATGGAATTCACATGAATACCTATTCGTACAAATTAAAGTTTATGTTCTGCAAAGAAATGCATATATACATTTAAAAAATTAAGATTCGCATGAAAAATGATTTTTTATGAAATACCGGTAGATAGAAAACTCCATACCATGAACACAGATATTGGCGGGAAACTCGACAGAGCCTCGTTCTCCTTGATTCCCCTTAGTAGGATATTTATAATCTGTTGAGATTTAAACTGTAAAGAGAAATAACACGCAAACATTATTGTACATCACAGACACTGGTAAACACTTAACTAATTGATTTAATTTCTGAATAATAACGAATTTGCCTCTTGTAATAATTAGTTAAAATGTGTCTAATGAGTATTGATTCACTAGCTATTGGCCATAATTCACTTGCATTTTTAGATAATGATGATAAAATGTCAGAAAACTTATTAAAAAATCATTATTGTCCATAAAATCGAGAAAACATTTCTGGCCAAAGGCAGAACTAGGAAGATGTTTTGTTTTTTTCTAAATGAAGTGATGACATCAATGATTCAAGAGTCTACAGGCAATGTCTATTTTCATGTCAGAGCTGATCCTCTGTTACTATAACAACCGAAAGATGCGTATTAACGCCTTATTCTTGAAGGACGATCCTATATATAGGCAATTTACGAGTAGAAAGACTGATTGTGAGACATGGCAAGCCTCAAAAATGAAAAACGCCTGAATTTTACCATGACAGTTTTCCAGTATTCTACTTATTACCAACTAGTATATGGGGTTCAAACACATGACCCATGTCTAATCTCGAATGATGTTTGCTCGATTGAAGATTTTGTATACTTGAGATAGATTTAATGATGCCACACTGCAGTATCACGGCATAGACATGTGACACGATACCAAACCCTGTCACATTATCCTGATACCAGGCCAACGGTCTTGGAACTACCCTGTATATATGTCGAACGCCAAGCTGTGGGCTGTGGTATATCGCGGTAGGGGATCAAACCCTCGATTAATTGAATCACATTTGTATTGTTTTCTTTTTTTAGGGAAACATGAAACTTAGTGTGTGTGTGTGTGTGTGTGTGTGTGTTCTGAAACGTAAAGACAATATGTAAATCAATCATAAGTAAAGGCCGTGGGTTCAAATTGCATGATCAATTTTGTAATCTTAAAGGTGCCACGGGTTATATCGAGATAAACGATGACCTCGACAGGACGGGGAAACTGTACGTGCTGGATATGGCGAAAAACGGAAAGTTTAAACCAGTGCAAATACTGCGATTCAATTCCTCGGGTGGATATAGAGTGACGGTAAGTATAGGAGAAATACCGTAAGCTACATTTTTTTTAATTTTTTTTTTTATGAAAAAACTGACAAAAATCAATAAGTGGGATAATGGGAGTTGATACATAGATGGATGGAATTCTCGCACTAACACTATAAGACGGGTGTATGCCTGCGTGCATTAGTAGAAAGAAAAAAAGGTGGGTTTGTATCAAAAATATATATAATTATGTATGCACCGTGTTTCAGGACCTCACACCTAAGCAGTCCATGTTTCGTTGGGGGAACGGAAAAGTCGGCTTTCATCATAGACCATCTGATGAGCCCAAGTCTGTTAGAAGTCCAGGTAAAGGTAACACGGATTCTTTAAATAACTGCCACATACAATGTTTGTTCATTTCATTTGTATCAATAGTTTGTCTGGCGTTTTAATATGTATAAATGCAACATAAAATAATTTCAACACCTGTTCCTTTGAGAATTACCTTGTTAAAGACGATTTCTACAGTTTCTATATAGACAAAGAAGGAAAACTGAACTACATTGTAGAATTTGTTTAAACTTTGTATGATTATAGAGAGTCACACTAGAAACAAATTTATGAAAAAAATGGTGGTCACTGTGCTTCTTTTTGAGTTATCTGTCCCTGAAAGTTATAGTTTTGCTTTTTTGACATTTTCAAAAGGCAGATAACTCAATATGATGGCATAAAACACATCGTTTAGTTTTAAATCGGTGTTATGTACTTTATAACCTGTCTTTGTGGAAAACTTTTAGAAATTGTATGCAGCAGATTTTATACTTAAGTAGCTTAGGCAAACGTATTCAATTTCTTTAAATTATCTCCCCCTTTTTTAAAATAAAAAATCAGTTATTTACATGTTTAAGCATAGAGAAACTTCTGTAAGATAGAATTGTCTTATATGTTGCACAATGAATAGCGATGGAATAGAAAACAATAATGTTTGTCTATATAGAAACTGTAGAAATTGTCTTTAATTTAAGATAAGGTTACAATACTAAAAATATGATTGTATATAAATTAGGAAAGAGACAAATAGTTGACTAATATTTAAACAATATTTTGTAGTCTCAGACATTGCACGTACACAAGGCTCAGGAAGACCAAAGGAAAACACATCGGCGTCCTTTCCGTCTCCACATCCGGCACCCTCACCTCCTCCTGCGAATCCTATGGTAACAGCTTTTACAAACAGTGTGCAGCAAACGATCTCAGTTCCAAATAAGAAAGTCCAACATATGAAATTGCCCCTTTCTTCTAAGGGGCCTACTGGGAAACTCAGACAACAGGGGCTAAGGACTACCGTGGGTTTACCTACACACTCGTCCCTTAGGCCTCCAATCACAACTGTCGGGTCACGTAATATACCGAAGCCTCCGGCTGTTCGTCAGACAATAATTTTACGGAAAATCCCAGAAGTAGCCTCTGCCGAAAGCCAGAACGCCTCCAGCAATGCTAGCTCAGTAATAACTCTTACAGCTAGTCAAGATCCTAATGTCCTTCATCTTGCAAAACTCTTAAGAGATTTTCAGAAGCAAAATAACCTGCAACAGGTATCACAAAACACAAGTGCGTCTCCTTCTGTTACTAAAATCAATACTAACGGAACAGAAATTCCAACATCTAAAGCAACAACTGTTGACCCCGTTAGCGCAATAATGAAGAGGCTGATAGCCCTTGAACGAGCTCTGATGAAGGGTAGGTCTATCTTTGCTTCGACGCTCACTCCTTTGACCAATTCCGTTGGGCACACTGCTGCGCCAACTGCAGCAGCTGCCTCTGAACCAGCAACAAAAGCAGCGCGGACAACAGTTCTGCCACCAAACAGTTCAACTGTAACCAATATTGCAACCAGTATAGCAACTGGCACTACACCATTGTCAACTAACAAGACTATTCAGGGCGTCGTAGCTTCCAGTTTGTCCGGTATTGGCAAGCCTAATTCAAATCATACGCAGTTTATTTCCAAATTGTTTATTGACAAGATCAGTGCAGATATTGTGAATAAGCTGTCCAAACAGATGGCTGCCAAAACGCCAAAGACAACGGTGAAGACAACTACGACAATGAGACCAACACAACAGCCTATGAACCCAGAATGGCTTGCAAGTGCTTTAGACGAAATGCCTCCAGGTATGGCCATGCAATTTCATATGAATGGGCAACCGTTTACTTTGGAACACAAAAATATGAATCAGCATCAGCCGGTTCAAAATGCTATTCCCCAAAGGCAACTTAGACCTGCAGTTAGACCTGTTCGTCGACAACAATTTCAAAACCTTCAGAATCTTCTACGTCCGTTGATAAGAGTTATGCAGCGTCTTGCAACGCCGAAACCGCCACCTACGACAGCACTTGGGGCATGGGGCTCGACGACGCTCGGGTCTTGGGGAGCCCCAACGACACATCCGACTTTTCCAACGAATGGGCACGCTTGGAATGGTCGGCCAACGACGATGGCATCAACAGGTTCATGGTGGAGTCCTTAGGCTTCCATTTGCTTTCGGGTTATTTGCTGATTTATTTTATAGAACTTAAATAAATTAATATAATTATTATGATGTTTATTTGTTCTACTCAGTAGAATAATCGTGCTCTTTGGTAAGCTTTTTTTATATTTTCAGATCTGTTGAGATATTTGTGATTATTCTACGAAAGTTTCCCTAGTGTTGTACGTCGTTATAATCCTTAACGTTTAGTCCAGTGGCCAATGTGGGTGTTTCGATCCTTTAACTTCTGCGTCCTGGTTGGTGGAGAAAGAACCGAATTCTTCCACCTTTATTGACAGCCGCGATAGTATTCAAAGTCAAATATACCGCCGTACTCCTTACTTTGATTCTTGATTTGATAATTTAAAAGGACCAAGTGTGTGTGTGTGTGTGTGTGTATTTTGGTGGTGTATACCTCAGAAATACGAGGCTGAATGAAAATGAGATTGGTTTCATATAAATAAGTTTGTGTCGGGAGTAGGAATAAATCTCGGATAAGATATGGTAATAGGATAATCGCTCTTCGGATCCCGCCATTTTAATGCAGCAGGTGCGCGTAGAGACGGACAAAGCATAGTATGAACGTCGCAAAATGGAAAACGTGCTTTTTTGTGTGTGATCGTCGGATTTGGAGCCGTTACGACACAAGACTATATACAATGTACATACACACACACACACACACACACACACATATATATATATATATATATATATATATATATATATGCATGTATGTAGAGCATCGCGGTTCTTTAGTAACCATACAGTGGTTGTGATATTTGTTTAAAATAAATAAAAAAATGCACAGCTAGCAAGGGTGAATCCACTGAAATTAGATCAATCTAAAAATAGTAACATTTCTTGGGGAAAACCGTATGGTTGGTTTTACGTATTGTTAAAAAATCGTCTATATTTCTGGGGAACCTCGACTAGCGTCGCAGCCACCCTACATGAGTGTTATCGGTCTTGTATCCCCATTTTAACTAAACGCCTTCTGTTTTTAATTATTACTACCAAGATTTGTTCAATGTTTCTTTCAAATTTATGTTCTGTGTCGTTTATACGAACGCTCGGAAGGAAGACGCTGTCGTCTAGCGTGCGTTCCGTATACGAGTCAGCTATGACATAAAACACGATGTCCACGAATATATACGTGAACAGCAAGGTATATGTACCTAGGATAAGACAACTTCATAGCTGTGGGCAGTAATAAGGTTTGGATTCGGGGACACTTGACGACAGTCATACCCAATTTAATGCAATATTTCCACACCAATAACAGACAACCGTGCATTTTTGTTAGCACCATTTTATAAGTCTGATTTTTTCATTTTTCATTCCTGTAGAATTTGTTTAAATCTGCTATGCAGGTTGCAGTAACTAATATTGTTCACAAAAATTGAGTTTTCATCTGCATTATTTTCCAATACTGCAACAATTATCCTCCCCTTTGAAACACACACCTTTAATGTTACAGCATTTTTATCTTCTTCTTTTTGCGTGTTTAACTTTTGATTTTATTTGATTATTTAGCGTCATTTTATGCCATCGAGAGCGTACAGACGGCCAGTTAATATAATAGCTCATAGGATTCTGACAGTATTGAAAGGTTAACCAGTACTTTAGCACGCATCTACGTAATTGACAACTGCTCACTAAGAACAGCGGTGGAATACGAATGACTATCAGAAAGAAGTAGTAGGTCATTCATCACGGAGACCGTACCCAACCTATGTGGGTATCGAACCCAAAACTCTCGGTTTCACAGCCAAGCGCCACCAAGGCCTATGGTCCCTATCCTGTGGTTGAACACTGGGACATTATGTAACTCCTATCTATTCTGACGAATCCCAATAGTAAATGATATTCCTGCGATTTCGCGGGACTTTTTCTAGTGACACTGTAAAGAAACCTATCCCAAAGTGTTGGGCTGACTATTTATTTAGTTACTAGAGATATGTAATACCAGTTCTATACATGTTTTACCAATCCATTGGTTATAACTATGCAAGAAGTTTTGAGACAAAATATGAAGATTATATCTAGAGAGCGGGCACTATTAATTTAGTCCTATTTATCTATTCATGGGCCATGACTCTGGAGTTAATAGGATCTTCTGTCTAGTTACATAGTTGACTTATTTGTTTAGTAAAGACTGGCCCGCTATTGTCAGTTGTAAGGCACATTAATTATGTTGTTTTTATCCATTCACAGACCATTAAAGACTTTCTGGCTGGTTTTATGAAATTGACAATATATTGATATTTTGGTGAAGACTGGTCGACATTTAGCGAAGCTAGAGAACTAAAATTGGTCCCTTTTCTCTTTTATCAATTAAAAGGCCATAACTCTCGAGTTACTAGACTTCCTGGTTGGTTATCAAACTGTTGAGATAGTGGGCAACACTATGACCACAGTTAGTTAAGATGGTATACATATGATTTTGTTAGAAAGCGAGGAATTTAATTGGACATCATAATTCATATCATCTTAGACAGGCGTATTTAATCATATTTATTTCATTCATATTTTATATGTATATTTCGGCCTATTCGTGAAAAAAAAAAACAAATATTTATTGTAAATGTTTTATTTATAAATAACAATTAGATGTATAGCAACAAGTATGTTATTACTGAATACAGGTGTATTCATTAAAAGCATTACCAATACACATTACTTGTGGTCCAGAAACAATTTAGGGCATCTGATTTGTTTCAAACATTTTTTCCGTGGTAAAAATACACAACAAACATGCATGTATTTTTAGGATAATGTGTCTACATACACATGTAAGCGACTTATACCTATTAGATAAACATGTACATATATCCCATAGTATGCTACATCACAAGGTTAAAAAAGACATCTAAACATTGAAAGTAAAGCCTTAATGGCAAGTATATAGAATAATGGGATTGATTCTGTTTTTTCTTACATATTTATTTTGAGACATTCTGAATACATACATTTTTTTACAAATTAAGAAAAAGGTGTTTGGTTACCACAAAAGTTTCTAGTTGCTTCACATGCATACTCACTTTGAAACATTTTCACATTTTTCTTTTCTCCCTGTCAAGTTCCAAGGCTGCAAACTGACCAGTATTAAAACCAGATCAGCCTGTATATGATTCACTGTCTGACCAAGGTCAATGCCATCTGAAAATTTGACACAAGAATATTTTTTTTCTGTTTGAACCTATTTCCAACTTGATATAATTCTATTCTAGGGAGAAAAGGTTGGAATCAAGCCCCCAACTTTGCCTTGAGAAAACCATTAAAATATATACATTTAAACTCTAGAAAAAAATTCAACATAGCACAAATACCTTCAACTCAATCATACAAGTATCATTTAGTGATACCAAAAATAATGACCAAGGCCATATAGAAAGGCATGTGACCTTACTTTTTTTTAATTATTGTATGTAGTCAAAGAACAATTCATTTCAAAAACAGCTTTCAGGAAAAAAAAATGTGTGCCTGCAGATGAACTTGCATACAGGTTAATCGCTTAATTTGTAGATATTAAGCAAAACCTTTAAAGTATTAAGTATAAATAGTACTTGCTAGCAAAAAATATGAGCTTTTAAGATAGTTCTAAAAGCAAAATTAAAATATATTGTTTACAAAGAACCTTTTATTTACACTATACCTGATGCAAAAAAAGGATGCAAAAATCTACTAGCTAGAAAAAACACTTGTCCAGAGCACAAAAGAATTTTAGAAATTTACTCCCATGCACAAAATTAAGATGTAATATTTTATTATCTCAATGAGACAAAACATGACACTGATATTAACTGGAAAATTCAAACTATTTCCATTTCTTTTTTTCCTCAATTTAGACATGGTGTCCTTTTACGGTTGAACAGAAAAAACACAATCTAAAACAAGCATGCTTTACAAATATGTAAAAATGCTCAATATGGCAAATGCACACTTGTGATGCAAGAATAAAAGAACTATACACAAGCTTCCTCATATTTAAATATCGGTCTCTTAGTGTCTTGGAAGTCTTTCAAGTCAACTTGTTCTGTATGTAACTGAAATACCTTCCTTCAATTCTATGTAGATATAGGTCATGTGTGAAACTATATGTAATAAGCACTCAAATTATGAATTGTATAAAATCCAATATGATTCTTTTGATCCAAAAAATTCTGATGAATTCTATATGCAATGCCAAATACTATAGATCTGCAGGAAGTAAAGTGAAACATCATGCCAATTATTCTTCACTTGGGCCTAATGGATTTCACTACAATACACAAACACTCGATATTATTCAATATATGTCTACATGTACTTTGATAAAACCAGACATACATTTTCCAAATCCACAATCACACAAACCTAAAACCATGCCAATTTTCCACACATTTTGCACAATACTCATAAAATGTGCATTTACACAATATTGATGCAATTCCTTTAGACTATCTACATATGATTCAAGACTTGATTATCTGGTTATGAATATCCATTTCTATTCATACTTAACATGTCTTACTCAGAATTCATTAAACTCTCACTTTCAATCCATTTATACAGACCAAACCATATTTACATATATATCATTTCTACACACATATTTATGCATATATGTGTTAAACATGGCAAAAGGAAACCTTCACATGTATATACCATTCAAATACATATATACTCACAATTATATATGTTTACAATCAGAAGTATCATAGTGAACAGATACATGTATAAAACATTTTTATAAACTCCAAGCACCGATAAAGGATAGTGTATAGCCTCGTCAAGAGTTGGGTAGTATTTCAAATTTTTTAACCTAGTACAGTCCAGGTATTTCTGACAACAAAGAAATGCCATGCTTATCAAGCCAACTGCAATATATGGAATGTGTTTTTTCTTCAAGATTCCTTTCTTCTCTCTCTCTCTTTCTTCAAAATAGAAAGTGTACATTTCCTTAATCCTTCCACACTTTACATGCCAATGTACACAAGTTTAGATCATAAAATAATCCAGATATGATCAAATGTAATTCTAGGGTTCTCCAGTGCTCCCGTTTCATTTCAAAGAAACTAATCTGTGGCTAAGAGAAACAAATCTCACCCCCACTCTCAAATCTGTATGGTCCTATTTTGAATTTGAGTTTAGAAATAAACCTTATGTACAGCGTTTGGTTTTTCAGAACACACAGCCTTACTTGCCAGCAAGTTACTTACATGCTGACTGGCATCCAGATAATTGAGAAACCTTACAAACATTTCAGTTTACTTTCACCTGTATATTAAGACAAAGCTTTCCTTTCCATGATTTTAAAATAGGCCTGAATATTGGATGCATGATTAGAATAGCTGACTATATTAACTACTTACTTCAAGCTGTACCTGGACCAAGAATCCCTCTCTAGATGGAAAAAAAACAACACCCAAGGATATAACATGAATAATAACAAACTGAGGATACAATTCCATCCAATAAGGGTGTAGAGGGGAAAGTAGGTGTACACATTTTAGTATACTTGATAAACAAAAGACTCATCTCTTTCTCCCATTTATAATAAAAGACAGTAAAATGTATAAAAAATTATATATTTCATAAATTAAAGAAAAATTCAGAATAAGAAATATTTTAGAAAGAGAAATTTTCATAAAAGAAGTTGGTCTTTCAATTATTCAAAAATAAAGATTATTATCATAACATACAGGATGTAAAAATCAGCAAAAGGGTCCAAACACAACTTAAATTAAGAAAGTAAATGAATGTTTGCATGTTACACATTCATAAATCCTGCTTCACAGGTGCTTGAGTAATAAAGAAATACAACTAAATGAAGATGATAGTTATACTACCAACAACCTGTCAGACATGCACTGACCATCTCTAATGCCATAATCTCACTTAAAAGAGAAGGTCACTGACAACACAAAAGACAAATATCAGTAGTGATGCTAGAAATGAATTTTCTGCACTTTTTCTGGTAAAAATGCAATCATTGGAGCAATCAAATTTTGAAGAAAAAAAAGAAAAAAAAAGAGAAAAAGGTCAAAGAAAAAAATGACCCATTCTTCAACATCAATCAGACTGTTTCATCATTTGAATGGTGTAGTGACAGTGATTACAATAGTGTAAGGGAGGTAACTTGCTGTGAAGTGTCTGATCAAATCAACTATTATGTTTTCATCTGTTTAAAACCAACTTGATGCTGAATGCACTAGCTGATCTGGTTAAATTTGGTTGCATAGCTTGTTTTACTTGTGTTTTTCAAATCTAAATGGTTATTAGATTTCAAAGATACTCTTCCAAAATACTTAATGAAAGAAAGACACATGAAAAAGATAAATCAATCTGGTTTTGTTATAAAATGCTCTTTACTATGTGTATATGATCAAATTTTGTGAAACCAAGTAAATGAAAAAAAACAAACAAAAAAAAACAACAACACAAACCATATTTCTTTTACATTTAAAAGCCGAACAAAAACATGAGAGTGAAAATGTAAATATGTATGACTTTATGATGTTATAATATGAAGTGTTCCAGAAACATTTCCCAGCAGTTATTCATACTAACATTTTCTTGTATGAACCAGTTCTAAATACCTACCATATGCAATCAGTGAAAACCTTTATCAATTCAATCAACCATGTAACGATTGGAAACAGCAGATTCCATGCCAGTCTGAAAGAGGGGACTTTAAGGTCCATTACCTGACAACTTAACTGATTGCACCATTGCGAATAGCAGAAATATTAAATAAAGATTACTAGAAAAATAGATACGAAGACCGAAAAATTGTGAGGGCTGTTAAAATTTCACTCTTCCGCTCACCATGGATAGTGAACATTGGTGTAAAGTGCGTTAAAATCCAAAACATTTTTTTTTTTGTCTTCCTTTATCTTACTATCTCAAATATGGGAAGGTTGAGAAGGAAAGGAAATTTTACAACCCTATCAATAAAATAGATCTTTGACAATCTTATTTATGTTCTTATTTTTCATATGAAGGTTTCTTTTACTTCCCATGAAAATATATAATTTCAAATTCTATACATATGTTTATGCTTTCCACATGCTAGATTTTTACTATGATAAAGTATAACATAAAGTAGCCAACTATATCAAATAATTACATGTTTATGAAGTGTATTTTCCATGATACTGGTTGAGACAAGAGACAAATTTGGTAAACAAGAGCTATCAATGAAGGTGTTGAGTGCCCATGCTACATCACCTTGACTTTACCATAGAAAAATAACCTGACTTAAACAGGTAACAAAGGATGCAACAGGAAAACATGCTTTCCTATAATGAGGTTATCCGTCCACACAAACATGTTGATGAGATTTTATCAGTGACACTGAGTGTTTCTCTTCTGTTTAAGAACATGATCCTGTGTACAACAATCACTGAATAACATTATGACAAATGAATTACACTGGTGTGCGTCTGGAATACTAATTTGTTGTTGTTGTTGTATTGGGGTTTACCGTCGCTTCCTCTACCTGTAATTAGCTGGACGTCGCTATATGATTGAAATACTACCGGAATACTAATTCCTTACTTCCAAAGAGGCTTGGTTTACAAATTTACAAGTGTTTACAAATGTATTCTACGTGACACATTATCAAGTAGCTACATTGGGAAAACATGTAATCAATACTGACCTGGATGTCACAGAACAGATTTTCTAGAATTGCTTTAGTTGACCTAGCCATGAATGGAAAAGAACAGCATAATCTTTTAAGCTTAAAACTTATACTGAAGTTATTTGTTTTTTCTTCATCATATTAATCTTATCGCTCAAATTTACTACAGGCAATTAAATGGGCAGATTGATATCATATATGTCTGTCTAAGATGTTTGCATTTGAATCTGCAACATGAATGTAACAAAGGCTATGTATATACCAGTCATTTAGGAATTTATGAACATTTAGATCTATTAAAAAGAATAACAAAAAAACTTGACCTCTGAATATTTCACCAGCTTGATTTTACCTAATGAATATCCATGCTACACTGTCTTAACTCAACCTATATGGAAAGATACTGATTTTTTGTAAAACAGGATGCAAAAGGGATATGACAAAACAATGTTGGTGGATTCCTATATGGTTCCCACTTCACTTCAGTGGGGGTTAATATATTGTTTGGTAATCATTAAAAGTCTCTTGTTAAAAAAGACCTAAATTCTAATTATCATCCATCTAGAATTCACTATGCAAAGACAGTAATTGAAAGGGAGTGAAAAATATTGAACAAAAGGTTATCTTAACAAAATAGTAAAATGTTGCGTAAAATTAAACTGTTTTCACAAAACAGTGAACTACTGCATATAGAGAACTTCAGTACAAACTGCTATCAAGAATAGCTTTGAATCATATTAAAGAAATATTTTTTTTCAGTATTATATTTAATCTTCTACATGATTTACTGATATGGCTCATAAAAACAACCCCTCAATTTATTTTAATTACAATGAACAAACTGAAATTGTTCAAATTTTGTTTCAAGAACTCAGTTTTGTTGTCAACAAAATAAAACACTGTTCAATACTTCTAAAATTGTGCAATGAACAGAAATACAAGTCACAAGAAAAGCATGTCATTCCATGTAGCTAGTCTGAAAGAGAATGGCCAGAGTCAAGTCTTACGTTCACCTCTGGGTCGACTCTTCATAATCAGCCAGGAGCATGGAACTCTCACACAAACAAGTAACTGCCAATAATAGTATAGCAATAACTTGATGATGCTGTATGGGTTGCTTGATTATTAATAGGTGTAACACATTTTAGACTCTCCTTAATTGGCATTACACAATTTAGACTCTTTACTTTGGTTCACAAAATACTTTTACAACATTTGTCTCAAGAGACTTCATGCTTTACTTGTGACTAGTAATGTCTGATATTCAGAGATCACAGAATGTACAACTTTGTTCATATGAATAAACAAACAAAAATATTCAAAAGAAGAAAATATCCAACAAATGCATCATCTCTTAATTTCAAGCATCAAACATATGGCTAACTCTGCAATCTGGGACTCTCCCACAGTGAATGGTTCGTTCAATAATATGACTGGTCCTACTCCTGATGAACAAGAGTCACAATTTCCCTTATTGCAACACCCCATGTAACCATGACGATGACAAGTGTATCTATATATACAGGTCTGCAGTGGTGAGGGGGGTCATCATTCCTTCTCCTCAGTAGTGGTGGCCGTTGGATCGGGCTCTCCCTGGGGCGGCTGCTGACTGGTGTGCTGCATCATTGACCTGTGGGGGCCATGACTGGGCACCGCCTTACGCTGTTTGTCTGCTTTTCGGAATATTGTGATTTCCTGTTTGAAGAAAAATGCAAAATCCACTCCATATTTACATTAATTAAACTAAAGAATAATTATGAATTAAGACCTCACAAAATGCAGCCAGTTACAACTTGGTTGTTATGACAGATAATTGTGTTTCCTTGCTTGGGTCTAATGTCCCACAAAGGTATTAGTCATACAGACATTGTCAGCAAGATGGTGAGGTGGTTACCTGACCACGGACAAATTTACAGAGGTAAAAGGTCAAAGTGAATATCTCCAAGGTAACTGTATTCAAGTCATCATCATATATCTGATTTATCGTATGTCATTAATTACTGCAGGGATGACATCTTCAATCCCAAAGCAGTTTTAGGTCACTATTGTTGACACGATGATGGTCATTTTTCAATCAAATGGCAGGTGTCTCTCTAAAAATGTTATTCTACATATTATTTTAAACTTTTCCTAGTCATAACAACAGTGTGCAGTCAGCTAATGGATACCCCAATCACAGTACCGTAAAATGCAATGTATTGTGCACATTCTTTAAAACTTAGATTTTGTTTCTGAAAGAGAGGGTGCACACAATACAAGAGAACTCAATATTTTCCCAAACTTTACCCCACCCAGTAGGAAGCCGTATCAGTAGTCTATTGGTATATTTCCTGCGCAAAATTGATATTAAAGCTTAATCATATGTACTTGCCTGTAAAATGTTGTCTATTTGTGATATCTGTCATTTTTTGTACAATAAATGCTTACGAAATCTTTGTTCTCTTTTTCATACTGGTGTTTACATTTTCTACGCTTCAATCGGAAATCCCCTACTGTACTGTGCTTTACATAATAATTAATTGATGACATACAAACAGATGCAATGTTTGCATCATCATTACTGTGACCACACATAAATAAACACTATTTTATTAATTTCAATTCAATCCTACAAAATTTTGACAAGTTAATTTCGTATTAGAAAGAGCTGTTTGGTTCATGATAATTTTGTACTTCAAATACCCAATGTTAAGAGACTTGCGAAAAACAAACAGTTTTAGATCAGTAGATTCAGATTATTACTCAAGTTATCAGCTTTTAACAAGGTAGCATTACAAATGCATGTGGATACTAAAGATATGAAAATAATCGCAGCATTACACTTGACTTGCGGAAGCAGTAGAACATTTCCACCTGTCGATCATTCGCAAAACAACCGCGAGTAAACAAGATGGCTGACTCTTCTTCGTACAAATATGCAAATCATACAAGGGAAATACTTTTTTTAAACGATTTTGAGCCTCAAATTCGAGCTGCGCAGTATACATGGGTGTGCAGCTAACATGGCATTTTACGGTACTTTGATTCAACTGAAAAGAAAATTACACAAAGGTAAACTTAACACAGAATTCCTTCCTATAATAGAAAATTAACGTTTTTGTAAAACAGGACAAGACAGGAAAGAACAATGCATGTGGTTTTTATATGGTCCCTATTTCATTTTTGTGATGAATCTGTGGACAGGCAAGAAATGCATGTTGAACTTCTTACCTGTTGTTTGAAGTATCTTCTCTCTTCTTCATCGACTAGAACTAAATTAAGGTAGTACCGCACAGAGAACTTCTTGTTGATATCTCGCATTGTTGGTGTTAGCTCATAACCACTTAGGAACAATCGTATTGGAATTGATTCACCTGGAATGAGGAACAAGAATGTTCTTTGGAACAGTATCACCTGCTGAATAGTGAGAGAAAAAGTGTGACAGGCAAACAGACGGATGGACAGACAGATGATGGAAAGGTGCATATAAATTCTTTCAACACTTACTAATGCGTAAATTTCAGGAGAGCTACATGTTATATGTCAAAGAAAGTTGTTTGTTATTTAGGATATATGTTCCACTTACAGTAAGTCAGTCATTTAGAGACTATGTTAACATGAGGCACTGCAGTATAACATCACAGACATGTGGCATGATACCACACTCACATACTGTTACATTATCCTTACATGCTGCCAGCCAGTCCTGGAACTATTCTGTATATGTGCTATGCACCAAGCAAGACACCACAGTGTCTGACAAATTCTCAAAAATTCTGGTAGCTCACTGGGCTACCAGATTTGGAAGCTGGTAGCCCAGAATTTTGTTGACAAATTCTAATGTACAGCAGTGCTTAGACTCAGTCAGTCTTTATACAATTTATTTTATCAATGTGTAGTTAACAGTTATAAAAAGCAGAGGAAATAATTAAAATGTTAGTATCAATAAAAGACATCAGTAGCACAGAACTTTAGCTTCAAAGAAATGAACATAAGAAATATATTTAAAAAACACATGTATATTAATTTTTTTCAGAAATTAACATTGCATACCTGTTCTTGATATTAACATAAATACATGATCTACTTTACTATGTAGTAATAAGATATACATTAGAATAATTATTCATCTCAAAGTAAAGGAAAAAAAACTTGTTAAAATACATACAAATGTAAAACAAGAGTGCCAGTGATGCCACAATATACGCCGCCACAAAATATAAAGACCAAGAGGGGTCTTTTAATTATTGCTTTTAACATTTCTGTAAGCATAACCTCATAATGAAGTCTGTAAGACCAATTAATTTAGCTGAACAGAGATAGAACCCTAAAAATGCTTCCAATATGAC
Source organism: Solen grandis (assembly GCA_021229015.1). Lineage (NCBI taxonomy): Eukaryota > Metazoa > Mollusca > Bivalvia > Adapedonta > Solenidae > Solen > Solen grandis. The sequence continues at coordinate 63,228,875 of CM037788.1, read as the reverse complement.
AGTAGGTCAAACAGCAGTATCAATTTGAATCCTTTTTTCTTTCTCCCCATAACTCTTGCAAACATCATTGTACCAGAAAATCCTTGCCTTATGCACTTTTACCTGTTTAGAAACTTGAGTTGTGTTTTAAAGAGACCATGTTTAGAAAGGCATAACTATTGCAAATATTGATGAACATCAAAGCCCCTGCTTTGTGCACATCTACCCATTATAGTAATGATATTGACCAAGTTTTGAAAAGATTCATTCAGAAATGTAGGAGGATTGCGTTCACAAGGCTGCAATATCAATCAGCTACAGGACTAAGTTTCAAGTACACAAATCTTGTAAAAATCAATGAACCATAAAATCGCACTTCATGCACATTTACCATTAAAGTAATGACATTGACCAAGTTATAAAAAGATTCATTCAGAAATGTAGGAGAGTTGCGTTCACAAGGCTGCATATCATTCAGCTACAGAGACTAAGTTCAAGGGACACAAACCTTGTAAAAATCAATGAACGGAAAATCACCACTTCATGCACATCTAACCATTATAGTAATGATATTGACCAAGTTTTGAAAAGACTCATTCAGAAATGTAGGAGGAGTTACGTTCACAAGGCTGCAATATCAAACAGCTACAGAGACTAAGTTTCAAGGACACAAATCATGTAAAAATCAATGAACCGGAAAATCACCACTTCATGCACATCTACCCATTATAGTAATGATATTGACCAAGTTTTGAAAAGATTCATTCAGAAATGTAGAAGGAGTTGCATTCACAAGGCTGCAATATCATTCAACAACAGAGACTAAGTTTCAAAGGGACACAAATCATGTAAAAATCAATGAACCGGAAAATCGCCACTTCATGCACATCTACCCATTATAGTAATGACATTGACCAAGTTTTGAAAAGATTCATTCAGAAACGTAGGAGGAGTTGCGTTCACAAGATATGGACGTACGGACGTACGAACGTACGGACGGACGGACAGACGGAGAAGATGACGCAAATATACGACCGCCTCCGGCGGCGTATAAAAAATAAATATGAAAAATATAAATAAATGAAATACTGTTTAATTTTATTTTTCTCATCTTCTTTATTTATTATCATTATTTCACTTATTTGTAGTTACCTCCCTTGAATGGTTAAATGGAACAAACTGGACTGCAGTATTTATTTGCCAATTTTCAGGTTTGATACAGTTAAAAATTTTTTTTCCCCCTAGACTTTAATTAAACAAGTGTATTTTGATGCTCAATCATTTATTCCATGTTTTTGCTCACTTAAAAAACTGGAAAATAAAACCGCGAAAATTCATGACATAATCGGCGACAGTGACCAAAGATTTACAATTATCAGAGTAAAATAGGTAATTAAAAATACATGTATGATTATATTGACAAGAAATTCATTAGAATAATTATTTCTAAAAAAGTTTATTGTCATGTAGTTTATGATGGAAAATATAGGAACTTAAAATTTACTTTTGGAGGATATTCATCATTTTCTTTTTACTTTTCCTACATCAAGTTGGGATAGTGTTGGCATACAGAATGTTGCCGAATATTGGTCTAGGTTTTATAAGCAGAAAAACGGTTCCTGTCGAAATGTCTGCAAACATCTACAAAAATCAAAGATATGAATCTATCCAAGTAATCCGCATGCACCAGTGTCGTTCATTGATTGGATCAATTGATACAGCCAACAGGCGAATGACTCCACCTTTTTATTTATACCTTATCAGTGATCACAGTAGGTATTTTCATTACATAATTTACACTGTGTAGTTTAGTAGAGAGTGTATACGACTTGATGATACCAGGCAACCAGGAACAGGAAATGGCAGAAGCCCGGCGGGCTACTAACGTAAAAGAGGTGGTAGCCCGGCCAACAAATTTGGTAGCCCACGGGGTCCAGGCATAGGATTTGTCGGACACTGCACTAACAGTTTAACTGTTTGATGATGAGGTATATATAATAGTCATGATCTGCTGCTTCTAAGCCAGTTGTTTGAACCGAACGACCAGTGGGGACAAATTCAGTTATTACTTCATGATTTTCTGAGCCAATACACCAGTCTAACACAAGGATTAGTTGCTTGTTTCCAAAGTGTGCCACTATGCCTATTTATAATTCGTAAAATATTAGCAAGTATTCATCAAACTAGGTTTCAAGAGGATTATAACTGGACTGGGGGTAATTAATACCTCAATAAACTACAGAATTTATTACAAAACAGGATATCAAACCAAGTTTCCAGGTTAAAAGATCTATATCTTACCTCTCACAGGTGCTCCATCCATTATTTCATATTTTGCAATGGTTTCATTCTCATTGAATGTGTTTGGACCTGGAAAGTGGACAATTTTCAAATATTAATGCTAATCAGATCCATAACAGTCATGTTATATGTATTTCTTTACATGAATATAAAACAAGTGGCAGGAGTTGTCACAAAACCAGGTTTTCTTTTTGCAATGTTTCATCCCAGTACAGATTATTTGTATCAGTCAAATAATTTTGTGCTCATTGTCTATATATCTAATGCAAAAAAAATTAACTAAGGGCCATAGCTCCATTAAAAATGGTCAAATTGCAAAACCAATCATTACTAAATGTTTTAAAATTAAGGAGTTATGCTCCATATCAGGAATTTTTACGAAGGGGCAAACATGTAACTCCAAAATTATGAACCACGGAGTGAGGTTCCTATGCACTGCATTCCGCCTCAATGAGATGTGTGCACCTATAAAGTTTCAAGTCAATACCTCTTATAATGTAGGAGTTATGCTCCAGAAAAGGAATTTTATCAAAGGGGCTTAACTCCTTCAAAAATGGTCAAACTGCAAAACACAGGTAATATTCTCCAGGGTGACTTAGTGAAGGTACTTCTGTTAAAGTAAAATTTATTGAGAAATGTAGAAGTTGTGCACGAAAGAATATTTCCCTTTATATTACATCCGTTAAGGGGCAAAGGGCCATAACTGCATCAAAAATAGTCGAACCACAAAACCCTGACAATATTCGCCAGGTCACTATGTAATAATGCTTCTGTAAAAGTTTGGGCCAAATCCGTTGAAAAATGTAGGAGGAGTTGCACACAGAATAAATTGTTTACGCCTGCCCACCCGCCCGCTGACATAACCCAATCTGATAACCAGAGTTTACCTTCAGAAAACCTGGTTAAAAACTCTTAAATTCCAACATTAAGATTATTATCAAATATTCAGGGTTTTTCCATCATTGAAAGATCATGTGACCTCCCAGATATACAGATTAAGAGACAAGTTTTGAAATGTTTGGAATCATTTGATGATGTCTGTCCTGCAAAACTGTTTATATATTGAACATCTTTTTCTTATGAAAGTCAGTGATTAGGTTTTATCATGATGAAGATTTTAGCAATTTTTGACATATAATGTTGTGTAATAAATAAATGAAACTTAATAAGACATGAGCAATATAAATTTAAGATTTCACAACATGCCTCAATGAAGCATATTTTAAGACACACATTTTCATTACAATTATGTATGAACTTAAGGAAAAGCACCAAGTAACACTGACTTGGAAAAAAAAAAAAAAAAAATACAACACTGGCAGACCTAGTAAAATACACATAATAAAATATATGCATTCTGACAAAGTATGAGTATCATTTTTAGATGCAATGTGTTCTCTTACATCCTATCTTTGTTCAATAAGACAACAATTATTTGAAACTTCTTATCAATTATTATTTTTTTTTCACTGAAAATAGATACCCTTTCTTGACCTAGATCATGAAGGAAGTTACATTGTAATCATTGTATCATAGCTAGGTAATCCTTGCATATCTTATGATTTTGTTAAATCATTCAATACTAACAGATACATTTATCACTAAAGAACTTGTCTATTCACATTACAATCAGGTGTAACCAGTATCCTTTCTTATATACACTAGAAAGCTTTAAACATTTTTTCTTCTGAATAAGTTCACAATAACATCATACCATTTTACACACAAACTTTCTCTATCTACACTGGATGGTGAATTGAACTTAAAACTCTTTCTAACAGTGCAGTAACTACTAATAATGATGACTTGTGATTTCAGAGTGGTAATCTTTAAGGGGCTTGTAATGTATAAATTCATGCAAATCATGTTTGTGAATAATCTACTTATTGCTATGTTTTACAGATGTGCCATTCATAAGCATGCAGATTTAGATGTTAATTTGGTCATTTGAGGTCCTTATCATTTAGTAATGAAATAAAATGCATGCCTTCCATGATACTTCTAAATTTCATTGTCAGCTTGGTCAATAACTTCAAACTATACTGAGCTCCATGACACCTTCACAATATTTCTAAAAAAATAGGTGGTTTGTGAACTAAAAAATAAATTATGTACACATAGATGTGTAAATTAGTTTGAAAAAGTTAACCAAGGAAAGAACCACTGTTTTTTTTTTAAAAAAAATCCAAATTTAAGTATAAGAGAAGAAAATCTCCACATGTGTGGTACTAACCATGGCAAGTTTTAGATAAGAACCAGCTTATGCTGCACTGTGATCTTTATGACTTAAAGATTCATAAAAATCAATTAAGGCCATCAGAAAAAATATGTTGTTTGATGTGCTCCAATCCAGAACTTTTTGGGTCGGTAGGTAAGTTGGTAGGGATTTTTTTTCTTTTTTTTTTGCCATTTTTTTAAACCCTGACGATAGCAAAGTTGAATAGCCTTCAAGATGAGGGAATGAACATACTATTACAATTAATGTTAGATCAAAGTATTACAGGTTTAAATGAAAACTGCAGAGCAAATCCAATCAAAAGAGGCATGAAATCAACAGAAAGAACAGAATAAAGAATAGACCAAAAGAGCCAAATTGGCAAAATGAAAAATGAACAAGAGCTATCAGAGGACAGCACGCTCGACTATTCAAAATGCTTGTTGGTAAATCAAATGAAATCTATTTCAATTCTTGCCCTTCACATACCCTGTACATAATAATAGTCAAAAATGATATACCTTGATAGTCTGATACCCCTTCATATTTTATGAAGTCTAAAATCAATCCCATGTTACTGAGACATAAGCACCATAACACTGTGCATGCAAAACTTTAACCAAAAAATCCAAGTTAGAAAAGGGCCATAATTTGCATAAAATTCAGTCCAAAAGTTATCCTCCTTGGTTTTCTGATGCCCCTGAAGACACCCCTTAACTTTCTATTCAATTCCACAAGCAATTTCTGAGATATAAGCTGGATAGTAGCTTGAATGCAAAAATTTAACCAAAATTCTTAGTTAAAAAAGGGGCCATAACTTGTAACATATTCCATCAAGAGTTATCTACCGTGAAAGTATGATATCCCTAAACATATTAAAGATGTTTCAAATCAATCGCATGCCTGGATACTGAGATATTAGCATGAAAGTACCTTGCATGCAAAACTTTAACCAAAATTTCTAAGTTAAAAAGGAGCCATAATTTGTAATATATTCCATCAAGAGTTATCTACCTTGGTTGTCTGATGCCCCAAAACATATTCATAAACTTTCAAGTCAATACCATAAATGGTTATTGAGATACTAACTGCATAGGAGCTTGCACGCAAAACTTTAACCAAATTTTCTATTGCATGCAAAACTTTAACCAAAAGTTCTAAGTTAAAAAGGGGCCATAATTCATAATAAATTCAGTCAAGAGTTATCTACCTTGGTTGTCTGATGCCCCCTGAACATATTTATAAACTTTCAATTCAATACCATAAATGGTTATTGAGATATAAGGTTGATAGTAACTTGCATGCAAAACTTTAACCAAAAGCTGCAACGCCAATGCCACGCCAACGCGACTACAATAGCTCTCATATTCTTCGAATAGTCGAGCTAAAATACTGTTGGTCTGGGGTAAAAAAAAATTGAGTTGGTACGGGTTGAAGCACAGCAAACAAACACTTTTAATGAAGGCCTAAGTAAGATCAGGTAAAAAAACAAAAAACGACAAGCATTTCAGTCATTTGAAGCCTTTTCTTACCCAACACTTACCCAACACTAGGTCAACCAATCCTAGAACTTCCCTTATTCTGGCTTCCAAGCAAGTTTCTATACAAGGAAGTATTTTTCTAGATTTAAGTATGTCACAGCCGGGGTTTTAACCCACCAACTTGGACTCAAAAAAAAAAAAAATCTAACCACATGGCTACAGTCAGGGTATCAAGATAAAGGAAGGTTTAGCAAATATTGCTATGGAAACTTTTGATACCTGTGCCAGTGCTCTCCCGCTTAATGATCTGAATCTCCATGTGTTTTATTTTTATTCGCACGAGTAAGAAGTAGATCTTTCCCACTATCACATCTTTTAAATGATACCTACAGAAGCAAAATAAAGAGACAACAATTACCAACACAATATACAACACAAAAGCAGTCAAGATTCTGAAAATAAAAAATAAAAAATAATAAAAAAGCAAACAAGTCTATAAACAAATATGATAAAATCTGAATTTACAAGCATGGTCAAATACAATTTGATTGCTTGGGCTCATCCCAATGACAGATATAGTGCTGCCTGGCTGGGAGATAGATTGTTTGAATTACTGCTTTACAGCAAGAGTCCAAATAATCTAACATCAACAGGTATATCATTTGAATCAAATTTTGAAATAAGAGAACTTAAAACAACAAAAGTGATATTGCTTGAACAAATTTCACCATCTCTACACTTGCTGGCTTTTTTTTTCTTTCTCAATCTGAACATAAATTAAGCAAAATGAAGAATAATCATTTTTTCTTCTGCAGGGAGCGTGTCTTTGTAGGACTTGGTTATAGCCCATTATCATAAAATGTGAACAATTATATTTCACATGTTTTCTTGATATTCTTCCTGCAATTCATAACAAATGGCGCATAAAAAACCTGAGAAATGTGCTATACTGAAAAATTCTAACAAAATAAACCAACCACAAATGTAAAATAAAGAACAGAACATACAGAAAAATCTATGTATATATATATATAAAACAATTCAACCAGTTGATTAATCAATATAAAAAAATGTTCATTTTTATTCATTTTCATATCTGAAAAATTATCTTTTTTTTTTTTTAAAAATACATCATATGGATTAATTGCTTTTAAAAGACACAGCATATAAAATGCCAGAAAATCAAGACAAATTTGATGGGAGGAGACAATAACGATCCACTGGATGAACTGTTCCATGCACTACATTCTGACCCTATCAACACAATGTCAACATGACGTATAGACGTGCTACCTGCTCCAGTTATCTCTCGACGCACAATGGCCAACTCCATGTACCGTATTTTTATACGTACAAGTAAAAAGTATATTTTCCCCACTATAACATCCTTCAGGTGGTATCTTGGCAAAAAACAACAAAATAATTTACAAGATTATTGCTGAAAAAAGCTAGGAATGCTGGAAAAGACCCTTGTCCAGTATAGATCTATTTTAACACTGACTTTGACACAATGGTAGGTTGGACCACAAACCTCTGAATGGTGAGACAAGTAACAAATGTATATATAGATTTGGAAACCAGTGAATAGTAATAGGTTCTCACTGTATACAAGAATTATTTACCATACATGAATTGGTTGTACAAAACTTACAGACTGTAGCATATCTTATCTTACATTCAATAGGAGGTACAAAATGAATAATTGATTGTTAAAAGTGGGAATTTTGAGTTATACTGCAAAATCATTTAAAAAGAAAACTGTTTGCTTGTTCAATATCGTGAAATAATATGCAAGAAAAAAAATCAAGCATTATCAAGACTCGTATATCATCAGTTTACCTCCTTTTTTCCCCCGTGATTATACCCCAATAAAAATTGCTCCAAAGTTAAAGGAATGATAAATATAAATCAATATCACTCCAAATTTTGGGACAGATAAAATTCAACAACAATAATCCTTATTCAAATTTTTTCCAAAATAATGTCATAATATATCAAATCCTACAATTGCATATAATTAAAATCATGCATTTATGAAATGAAATGATTAGCATTTATGAAATGAAAACTTTGCTACAAGAAAATACAGGCTGTTTTATGGTTGTATCAAAACTAGGAATGTCTGTTTCAATTATTGTTTAACATCTTTTTTTTTGTTCTTTTTCTTACAATATATCAAAGACTGGACTCTGAATTAAGTAGCAAAAAACACTGGAAAGATTTCTTTTAAAGCAGCTTGCTCACAATTGATCAGTAGAAATAAGAAATATGTTTTTGAACTCTTCTTCATTTATGTATTAACTATAAAGGAAATACAGGTCAATGCCTATTTTTCATTAACTCTCTTCAGGGAATTCCTGTTAAATATAGATTACAGGACCCCCAAAGCAAATGCTTGCTGTTTCATGTGACCCATTCCACAGCATTGTGTCCTTACCAGTCACAGGTAGCAAATTCGTAAGTGATAATTTAATTATCAGCCTGTGAAATGAGCGCAAGGCTAAAGAGTAAACCTGATCAGTCACATGACAGCTAATTCTAAATATAGATTCAATTCTGTTCATAATGCTATTGCTTACAATCACAAAAGTTGCACTGGGTGACAAAGCATCTTTAGATGGGTATTGATGGAATACACACAGACAGTTAAAATTAAATTTTTAGTCAATGACCATCTGTGAGTGAGCTGCTTCAATATAGATTCAGTATTCACCTCCAGATAACTCTACCAAAATGACCTCATCAGGAAGTAAAAACACTTTCTCAATAGCTGAAATAAAACAATGTTGTTACAGTACTCACTTTGACTTATTATATTCAAATTCTATATGCAAACAATCCTCTATTCCAACTTCCATCTTTATACTGGAATTCATTTCGGGATACTGTGACAGAGTGTGCACCACAATGTCCTGTTCCTTCACCGTGTCACTCAGGCGCTTCACTATCGTCACGCGGAGGAAATATCTGCAACACAACAGCTGGAATAAATGAAGCAACCACAACAAACAACACAGTCATAGTGGCCCTAGACCAGCTCTGCCCAGTTATTTTAGAGATAGTGTCTTATAAATCAAACTGTTGGCATTCGATGATGAGGCAGGGAGGTGATTACAATAGCAGGCATTCACCAGGTTGTTTCAATTTTTAAAGCATTATCTCAAAGAGTTGAGTTCAGTGAAAAAATGAGTTAGTACAAAAACATTAATCAATTCAGAAAAGGGGCATAATTTTGTCAGCATCCAAGACAGAGTTATGTACTCTTGCCTTTTAAAAACAAAGGTGATGGTCATAAGCAGTTATTCTAAGATTCAAAGCAATACCCCAAATGGTTTAAGTGAAAAATGAGGTGGTATGAAAACTTTAATCAAGATTCTATATTAAAGAAGGGGCATAACTATGTTAATATTCATGTCAGAGTTATGAACTCTGGCCTGATCCTCAACACAGGTATGCAATTTCATGTTTGAAGTATGAAGGCCTTCCACTGAAAGAAGCTGGAAATAATAGCAATTTTTTAAACAAAAATTCTAACATTTTTAAGACTAAAAAGGGTCATTAATTTGCAAAAATAATTTTGGAGAGTTACTGTCCCTGTTTCTACTGAACGTTCAGAGATAATGAAGGCATGTGTGATGTTTTAGGGACATCCACTGAGTTATAATGGAGATAATATCAATGTTAAACAAAACCTTAACCAATGCAGATGCTGACACTGGGGTAACTACAAAAGCTCATCTTATTCTTTGAATAGCTGAGCTAAAAATGAAAGGTAAAGGGCATTTTCCTAAAAACAATTTTATTCTTAAACTTTGAATTTTATGGTGGCTTATTGATGAAATATGTCATATAACTAGGTTTACAGCACATGGCTTAAAACAGACAGTTCCTACTGTGATGCACTAGCACTAAAAATGTTTCTTTCTAATGACTAAATAATTTAATAAACAAATTGCATTTATTTTTAATTCAATTTTATCTTTAACTGATATTTACTTGATTTCAAGAGTTATTCAAGTTAACATAACTTTAGGACTAAAGTTGATTATGAAATACCAGATACATTAACTTATTTATCACAAACATTTCTTAATTTCACCATGAATTGATTTATTTTCTAACATATATCAGGTGTTCCCTTGTTATTTTTCAAATGATATAGAGATTAAGAGACAAATTTTGAAACTAGATGTGGGTGTTCCTCGGAACACTTGTGTCGCCTGCATTTAAGCATGAAAGAATTGACTAGAAAATCGATCTTTTGACAAATTATTGATAAAGCATAATCTATTTTGTGAGGTACAAAATAACACCAAATCACACACACACACACACACACACATATATATATATATATTTATTTTTTTGGGGGGGGGGGGGGGGGGGGGGGGGAATAAAATATTCAAACAGTGCAATATGTAATAATTTTCCCGAGCACTTTCGACTATACAGTCTTCATCAGAGGAGTGTGTCAGAATGATTATGAATTCAAAACATTAACTGTAAGAAAAATTATGACGTCATTAAGCACTTATGACGTTAATTATATATATGTTGCAAGTTTGTAGTCATCATTATCATTATTGAGTTATCATTCTTGTGTACTGCACTCTGACCAATGAGATCTATCTACTATAAATGTTTAAGGCAACACTTCAAATACTTTACAAGTTATGCACCACACAAGAATTAAATCCAAAAAAATAAACAAAGGGAAATAACTCCAAAAATACAACAGTTATCATTCTTGCACAATGCACTCCATGAGATCTTTCCACCTGTGAGGTTTCAAAGTAATACCTCAAATACTTTTCGTGTTATGCTCCAGACAAAAATGAAGTCTGAGTATCAACAAAGGGCAATAACTCAAGGAAAAAGAGAAACAGAGTTATCATTCATGTGCACTGCACTCAGACCACTGAGATCTATGAAGTTTTAAGTCAGCACCTCAAATACTTTTTGAGTTATGCCCTGGACAAAAATTAAGACTGAAAATCAACAAAGGGCAATAACTCAGAAAATATAAAGGTTATCATTCTTGTGCACTGCACTCTGCCTCAATGTGATCTATCCATTTTAAGTTTCAAGGTGATACCTCAAATACTTTTTGAGTTATGGTCCGGACAAAAATAAAATCTCAGAATCAACAAAGGGTAATAACTCAGAAAATACGAAAGTCAGAGTTATCATTCTTGTGCACTGCACTCCACCTCAATGTGATCTATCCATGTTTTAAGTTTCAAGGTGATACCTCAAATACTTTTTGAGTTATGGTCCGGACAAAAATAAAATCTCAGAATCAACAAAGGGTAATAACTCAGAAAATACGAAAGTCAGAGTTATCATTCTTGTGCACTGCACTCCACCTCAATGTGATCTATCCATGTTTTAAGTTTCAAGGTGATACCTCAAATACTTTTCGAGTTATGCTCCGGACAAGAAAGTGTGACGCCGACGACGACGCCGACGACGACGACGACGGACAAAGTGATCCCTATGTGTCTGCCATGCTATGCAGGCGACACAATAAGTCAGGCCAATAAAACAATTTTGAGGGTCTTAATGGTCAAAATAAATACTTTAGTGCATAATGGAAAACCCTGACATGCAAGTATGACTGGAGACTTACCTTAATCTGACATTAGCACCAGTGTAGGATTCGTAAGGTTTTTCTACCTGCTGAAATTCGAAGTTGTAACTTGTGTTCTGCGACAACTCGCCTGGCCTGGCCAGTTCTTTCACCAGAGACGTGAATTCATGATGATTTCCTCGGTCATAGTACAATTCTGCAAAAGGAATTCATATGATAAATTAAGTGCTATACTTTACTAATACTAAGTCACTTTTTCAACATAATGGATCAAGGCATATAATGATTTCTATAGCACTATCTGCCCCTCACAGAATGTATCTGGTATGGGTACGTCTACATGAAATATCATATTTCTGAATGGACTGACTGGTTTTTTTTCTCCAAAAAATACATGTTGCTATATTCCTAAAACCAAAAGGTATATAATTTTCACAACTGTAACATAAAAATTTGACAAAAATTTTCAGAAGAAATTTACAAAATATTACAGTAAAACTGTAACTTTGTAAAGTACTAATACACACATATTTTTTATATTTGTATCATATTGATTCCAATTAGGTCTTTTTGTTGTTTTTTATTTTTGTCAAAATTATAAATGGTCATAATTATTATAGGGGAAGGACTGTAACTTTGTTGTGAGATTTTGTGGTTCAATCCCATTTCTTATAAAAAAATTTCTCCAAAAAATACATGTTGCTATATTCCTAAAACCAAAAGGTATATAATTTTCACAACTGTAACATAAAAATTTGACAAAAATTTTCAGAAGAAATTTACAAAATATTACAGTAAAACTGTAACTTTGTAAAGTACTAATACACACATATTTTTTATATTTGTATCATATTGATTCCAATTAGGTCTTTTTGTTGTTTTTTTATTTTTGTCAAAATTATAAATGGTCATAATTATTATAGGGGAAGGACTGTAACTTTGATGTGAGATTTTGTGGTTCAATCCCATTTCTTATAATTCATTGGATTAAAATTGTTTGAACTTTGTAAAAATGACAGTAAGTTTAACTATACCTACCTATTTGGCCGATGAACTCAATTTTAATTCCTTGGTGCTCCATTTTGTTTCCAGCTTTCTTAAGTGTCACATTGACCTATTCAAAATGAATGAAAGAAAATGTTCATTATGATCTGAATGAAAGAAATTACAAGACAATCCAACTCAGACTGAATTATGGGTTTTCCCTTGGTTTTTGCAAATAGGGGTCCAGTGACACTGTGTTATAACTTTGAAATATTGGGGTATCATGTAGAAAATTGTGTGTGTCATAGAAAATCTGAAACAATACCTTTTGATGCAATATTTTACAATCTTACTATGTTTATTAAGTATTTACATCACATGAACACTGACTTATAAAATTATAAATGTGGATACAAGTTGTAACAGTGAATTCTAACATTTTTTGATACCAGTAATACATGATCCAACCCTCCGGACTTAACAGGTGACTGGTCCAATATAACCCAGAATTAAACTTGGTTAGGATATTTCATACGTAAAAAAGACACGACATGTCTTTTTTTTCCCAGACAGAGTTCTCATGAAAGAAATAACAAGAGCTGTCAGAGGACAGCCACTAGACTATTTAAAATGCTTGTTGGTAAATCAAATGAAATCTTTTTCAATTCTTGCCCTTCATAAACCCTGTAATAACAGTCAACAAGGATCAGGACTGACGCAAAAACCAGATTTTTCATTATTAATGTTCGCTTACATAAACATGCAATAGATTATGAAGACAAAGCAGGAATATTAGATGGGAAGCAAAAAGCATGCTGATATGATGAATATCATGCCAGAAGGAATACAGAAACATACACACACACAATGGCAAGATGCAGGCATAGAAATACTGATATAACAGAGACAGAGCTTAACCCATTACCTGATACCAGCACATTTTGACACATCTGAGAAACATGATTTTTTTAAATCATTATGAAAAATGGAGCATTTGCTCCTAAAAAATGCAGAATTTGCTGTTATGGAGCAAAGCTCCACTTTCCATAATGTTTTCAAAAGTATTCAAAATTAAAATTTTAAATTAAGAAAAAAATCACAAAATTAATATGAATTAAAAATAAAAAATTAATACTGTGATCAAGGTAATGAGTTGAAGAAGACACACACTGCCATTGTTACAGAATACATAAAATAAACATGCTACATTTTGTTATACTCCTTTTTTGGCTCAAATGTATGTATTTGTCAAAGTGACCTTGACCTTGACCCAGCTGACTTCAAATGCCATACCAAGCAAACTCTTAATATAAGCCAACTGTATATAAAGTTTCGTATTGCCGTCATCTCTGACTCAAGTTATAAGCTGGAAACAAATGTTTTCCCTGTAATTTCTATTTTTAGACAAAGTGACCTTGACCCAGCTGACTTCAATGCAATACCAAGCAAGCTCTTAATATAGGATAGGCTAACTGTACATAAAGTTTGGTATTGATATGTCATCTCAGACTTAAGTAATCATCTGGAAACTCATTTTCTATTTTTAGTCACAGTGACCTTGACCTTGACCCAGCTGACTTGAAATACAATACCAAGCAAGCTCTTTATATAAGCTAGCTATATATAAAGTTTTGTATTAATAAGTCTTCTTTGATTCCAGTTATTAAGTTATCCCTGTATTTTCTTCTTTTTTTTTTAGACACAATGACCTTGACCTTGACCCAGCTGACTTCAATGCAATACCAAGCAAACCCTTAATATAAGCTAGCTGTACATAAAGTTTGGTATAGATATGTCATCTCTGACTCAAGTTATCATCCGGAAACTTATTTTCTTTTTTTTAGTCACAATGACCTTGACCCGGCTGACTTGAAATACAATACCAAGCAAGCTCTTCATATAAGCTACCTGTACAAAAAGTTTGGTATTGATATGTATGACACAAGTTATCATCCGGAAACTAAAGTTTAATGCCGCCTGCCCGTCCGTCCGATGACATTCGCCAATCTCATAACCAGAATTTTTCTTTTAACTGGTTAAAAATGATATATCTTGATAGTCTAATACCCCTAAATAGGTCTATGAACTCTAAAATCAATCCCATGGATAGTTACTGAGACATAACAAAGCAAAACTTTAACCAAGTATCCAAGTTAGAAAAAGGCCATAATTTGTATAAAATTCAGTCCAAGAGTTATCCTCCTTCATTTTCTGATGCCCCTGAACACACTCTTAAACTCTCTAGTCAATACCATAAACAATTTCTGAGATATTCCCTGGATAGTAGCATGCATGCAAAATTTTGTCAAGAAAATCTAAGTCAAAAAGTGGCCCTAATATGCATTATATTCAGTCAAAAACTATCTGCCACTATAGTATGATACCATTGAACATATTTAAGAAGTTTCAAATCTAACCCATGCCTGGCTACTGAAATATAAGCATGAAGTTCCTTGCATACAAAACTTAACCCTTTCCCTCATATAGACTCATTTTGACGCACTCAATAGGTACCACATAAAGCCTGATCTGCAGAAAACCACAGTTAAACCTTACCAAATTTAATTATAAAGTCCTCACTTCCAGACCACTGAAGAGCAGCGAACAGCATAAAACCTGATCAGCCTGCGAGTTACTTGCTGGCTGATCTGGTTTTATGTTGTTCGCATAGGTCTTTTCATGGTTTCCTCTATGAGGGAAAGGGTTAAACCAAAATTTCTAAGTTAAAAAAGGGCTATAATTTGTAATATATTCCATTAAGTGTTATCTTCCTTTATAGTATGATATCCCTAAACATATAAAAGATGTTTCAAATCAATCCAGTGCCTGGACTCTGAGGTATAAGCATGAAAGTACCTTGCAAGCAAACTTAAACCAAAACTTCTAAGTTAAAAAAGGGGGCATAATCTGCAATATATTCCATCAAGAGTTATCTACCTTAGTTGTCTGATGCCCCTGAACATATTCATAAACTTTCAAGTCAATACAATGAATGGTTATTGAGATACAAACTGGATAGTAGCATGCATGCAAACCTTTAACCAAATTTTCTATTACATGCAAAACTTTAACCAAAATTTCTAAGTTAAAAAGGGGCCATAATTTATAATAAATTCAGTCAAGAGTTATCTACCTTGGTTGTCTGATGCCCCTGAACATATTCATAAACTTTAAAGTCAATACCATAAATGGTTATTGAGATATAAGGTTGATAGTAACATGCATTCAAAACTTTAACCAAAAGCTGCAACACCAACGCTGACGCAAGAGCGACTACAGTAGCTCTCATATTCTTCGAATAGTCGAGCTAAAACATGTGGGCCAAGGGATAAAAAATGGGCATCTATTAATCATATT